>JAKSZP010011530.1:0-14645 GCA_022478985.1 Massospora cicadina | reverse complement strand
CATAGGCTGCCAAACCTTCCATCAGCTCCTGGTGGAGCACTTTGGGGGGAGGTAGGTGGGCAATCCAGCGAACTGGACCACCAAGGTGGTGTCCGTTGGGAGCTGAGTCCAATTTGTTGGGAGGGGAATATTATTAAAAATTAATGGCACTGTTGCCACAGTGGCTGCATCAGCTTCACAGGGGAAGCTGAGATCAAAGTACCCCTTATAGGGGCGGAAGTCTGTGAAACAGGCTGATGTCATCACCACCTAAGCCATTTTGATAATGGCTTGGTCATTGTAGGGGAAGAATTTCCCATATTTGACCCTAAGGCCAAAATGCATGTTGCTCTGGGGGAGCACCAGGGGGCAGCTGGTCACCGCTTGGGTTTGGGTGAGATGGGCATTGAGATCCTTGGGAGGAAGGAATCGCCCCAAGGGTTTGGAATGACTGGGCGAGCCAGTCTGAGCATGTTTTCCTGTTAGATGGAAAATGGAGGGGGGAGTTTCGCCACTGCCCCACTCTGGGACAGTTGGCAGGGGATCTGATGACATTAGAGTTAGACTTTGGTGTGTGATTAAGTGTTTGCTTTTAATTTACCAAAATTAATTTTCTCAGAAAGGTACACCAAGCAGAGAGAGGAGCCTATCAAGAGGATACTAATTTGATTAAAGCATTTGTCCCACCACATTGGCCAGTGGAGCACTATAAGGTAATCTACCCCAAATACAAATGTTTATGAATTCAGCGTTATTAATAAAAATTGGTAAAAGCTTTACACATATTATTATTAATGGTTTTGGGCATTATACCTGCTAATTCATTGACAAAGTAATACCAAGTAAAAAATATAATTGATAGAAATGATTAATATGCCAAAAACTAAAGTTGAGGCTTCACCTAAATTAGTGCAATGAAAACAAGCATATTGACAATCGGACATTTCTCATTCTGGGGTTGGATTGCGCTCAACCAGTGGTGTAGTAGTAGGGCAAATCTCAGTTGAATGATTCTTGGTAAGTACAGCGGGTTAGTGGTAATGTTCAGGGTGTAGCATAATATGAGCTTGGTGATGGTTTTCCAAGCTGCTAAAATAATGGATTGATTGGCCCAATCAATGCTCTTTGGAACTACCATAAATAATGGTGGCATGTTTCAATGGATTAATAAAAAAAATCTTGGTAAAGTTTTAAAGGTGGAATCTTTGAAAACAAGTAAAAATGATTGTATTTATCTGTGAAAACTTCAGTTAAGTATAAATTGACAATAGAACCTAGGTGTCAAGGATGGGTACTACTTTACCTCAGTTTGTGATAGCAAGCCGTGAACTTGCTAGCCCTGAGCTAAAGGTCCAGTATGACAAAGGGGATATGAGTACCATATAGAGAATTACAAGGGCAATTGGGAAGTTTAACCCTAAAAAGGAAGGATTGCTTCAACAACTCCCATTCCTATTAGGGCCAGTAACCAGCTATGTTTGGACGTGAAAGTAATGGAAGAGTTATTTGTTCAGGTATAGTTGTTTCTGCACCCATGGCTATAGATTTCTATGGAAAAAATGGTTAGACTGTATAGCTTGTTTACTATTTGGTATATGGAACTTTTATAATGAAAATATATACTTAAAGGATTTAGCATATGATAATATTTTATTGACTGCAAAGACTAACCATCTGAATAGCCTAATTTTATATCACATCCGATTTCCTGGACTCGCCTTAGCTTAATTGCTTTTTAAATGAAGTACTATACTTCTTTTGATCTTATGGGATTGTGCCTTGCATGTGATTTTGAAAGCAATGGGAATCATCTCAGTCTCATTGTAAATTCCTTTTGGTGAGATTAATCGACTCAATATCATTGCAATTAGGGTAATTTAAGCGATTAATTTAACAAAACCCATTATAATTATGATTTGATATGCAAATAATCGATTTAACTTTGACAAAAATACTCTTATCTGATGAATTGTATCTGAAATCTCAGGAATTCCTCTAATGTCAGGCTTTACCCTGACACTAGGGTGGAATTGTCCTTATAGGAGGGAGAGGAGAGTATTGGAATGAAGCCTGAGAACTGGCCTGGGACTGGGGACAATGAAGTATATTAAATTGATTGGGCTATAAATAATGGTGTGAATTGGTAAGACTTCAATAATTTGTGATGACATCATGAAAGTTTTTAAAATGAACTTCATAAATTGGTGAACAATGCAGATTGATAGAGGTTAAATCTATAAATAATTATATGGACTGGTGAACTGGTGCACAAAGTTTTGTGTAGATCTTTTTTTGTTATACAATTAATTGTATAAATTTAGGGCTTTATCAGGTAATTTGGGTGTCAATCCACTGTCCGTTGTATTTGTGGCGACCAATCTGGCTCTTCAGACTCATTTAAAATTGTTTTTTAAGTCATATTTTACTTTTTTTTTCTAGGAAAAGATAAGAAACTGTGATAGGTGTGGGATGTGCCAAGGCCCTGCTAGAGGCCCCTGAACCAAAATAATTAATGCAAACCTTTTTCATTATCAAAAAGAAGCAGGATGAATGGGGGAAGAAAGGGAGGATCCTTAGGGGTTAGGCAGAAGACCATATCTCCTCAGCTACTTGAGGCAGTCACTTAACTGGGATAATGGATTCACTGGTGCCCTTGCCCCCTCTTAGAATGTTGGGATACTGCTTACAGTCTAGGCTGAATGGCTGAACCCTCAGGACTCAAATTATCCTTTACAGTAAAATAGGAAATATCTTGTCTCCTGACTTATGGACAAGAGCGTAATATTAATGCCTTGTGGAGATCTTGATGGTGAGAAATGCAAAAATCTTATGAGGGGTAGGGGGCCTCATGGTGGTACTTGTGGATAGTTTACCAGCTTCCCAACGTTTATAAAAACATGGCGCTCCCCAGCTTTTCTCAGAGGAGGGTTAATTCTTCCACACGACTAAATACTGAACCAATCATGGGAATTTTGAGGCCAAGGTTGCTCCTACCTCAGCCTCCTCCATATCACTGATAACAATAGGCTCTGAAGAAGTGAGTCTCTACCTATGAAGGGTGATATCTTAGAGGTGTGGAACACATTATGCTTTTCCAGTGCATTGAGAGTTTTATATGAAAATCTCCATTGCAAAAACAATCTTAACCTCTTAGGGTCATAAGAGTTTGCTGGCCATTTTCTTTAAAGGGACCTTCATGTTGAGGTTACACATATCCACATAAAAAGAGAGCTAACTGCAATATTATGTCCTGGGTGCCACTTTGGGCCAGAAAACTTCTTGGAATCCTCAATTGCTTTTGACAGATGCTTTTCAGATGAAGTTCCAGGTTTCTTGATTATAGGCTATGCACTTTATGATGTTAGAACCATTGATGAAAGAAGTATAACGATCTGGAAAATGGGTTATAACCCAGGATGGCTTTAATTGGCGAAAACTCAGGTAGGAGTGGGAGACGTTGTTGTACGAAAACTGATCTAGGGAAATATTTGTGACCCAGGTATCCTTAGAGGTGGAGGTGAAACAATGCAGGCAAAGCTCTGGAACCTAATTAACCCTATTAGTTTTTCCATCTGACTGGGGTGGTATATGCCATTAAACCAGATAATAATACTAACAATGACATGCCAGTCTGGATGAGTAGGCAATTAGGTGCAAAATAGAATACCATGGGTATAGCTGACTACAGTTGTTTATATTTATTAAAAATAAGGTTAGATTGATGTTTTAAACTTAAGACAAATCATGCTAATGCTCTCAGGATGAGCCAAACAATGGTAGCGGGTGTAGCTGAGATCCAGAGATATTAGGGCTTAGAGCCAAAGGCTGTACTATAGGAAAATCTTTTGTATTGGGAGCTGAAAGCCTTGTAAAACATGTCGGGGAATTGGAAACTGGGGTTTAAAGTACACTAACAATAAAGAAAAGGTCACAGTGCTCTATAGCTAAGAAAGGATTGGGTAACATCGATGAATCCCCCCCTTGGGTTGGGACCATCTAGTACTAAAAAAAAAGAAAGGATTGGGTACAATTACAGTTGTGTCCTATATTGTACTGTTATAATTTTGGTGATATATCAGAGATATGCTGAGGGGTACTGCACAGGGCGATGCCCACTGAGCAATAGGACTGATGTTACAAATATTGTCATCCTCAGAACAAAGTAATAAACTTTTAAAAAAATATGGAGCAATTGCCCTGATGATCCTTCTTTATTTTAATTTAATATTTTCATTGGATCCTCACTGGTCCGCTCACTCTCTTCTACTAAAAACCTTTTTCTTTCAATCTTCTTGTATCACTTATATCACAGTGACCTTGGTCATTACAAAACCCTTTTGCTTAGACTATTCATTCCGCCGTATTCTAGTTGGTTCCAGCAGAGTCACCATTTATTAAATTCACAATTTCCTTAGTTCAAGGCGATCCACTCATTATTTGTTGTATGCTGACATCTCATTATTAGTTGTTTGTCAACATCACCTTATTACTTTAAATAGAGGCGATCCAATATCCTTTCCAACCCAATATCGTCTTATCCTAAGGCGCTCAAATAATCATAAATCAGAATCATGATTGTCAGATTCTACCCATTCCGCCATAATGACTTAGGGCTTATAGTCCAATCATATCAGAAGCATGACAGGTACCTTATATAGAACTGAGGGCAAAAGCATTGTGATAAGCCCCTCATGGGCTAGTCACTCTAAAGGCCAGGGAACATGCCTGATAATAAGAACTTTGGACTACTTAAGGTCAAAAACTTGGGAATTTTAGAGGCTTTTATTTATATATGAGAGGTAAAAGGATGGACCAACAGTAAAAACAGTTGGGGACTGCTATCTTATAAATCTATATGGGAAGTAAGAGGGGTATGCATTGTGACCAGCATATAGATATATTGAGATACCATTGAATTTACACAATATTTAATAAAATAATGATTCAGAACTGTATAGGCGAGTTGGATCACTATAATACTTACTCAGATTGGCGCTATTAAAAAATTTTACAAGTTAACTTTACTGTTAAGTCACAGATTGGTAAACGGTGGTAATTTTCTAGAAGAACTGATGAGTGCGCCTATTATCAGGTAAGATAGAAACAATTCTAGTTTAAAGAAAATGAGGTTAGCATACATAAACCTATTAGTGATGGTATAACCATACTCTCAGGAAAGTTGATAGGCTTGGAAGTGTATAAAATCTTGAATTTAATATAATTTACTTTTTTTACATTTTAATTTTGCTTACAACCCTTGGAGGGACAAAAACCACGTTTTGGTGAATATATTGTAGAATAGGAAGCCAACCTGTGTATTGGAGATGGTCTCTAGATTCCACTACCTCCTTGTACAGCCCCCTAATCCTTACTAACAGCTCTTTGTTAGTAGAAAAGATGAGAATTAGGAGAGCCCTTAATGGGATAGGCTTTTGCCCACAGCTCATCTACTATTTGTGCTAAATCGCCCTTGGTGAAGAATATAGCAACCTTCTTAGGCCCCATAAAGTTCTGTTCTGTGAGAAAAGCATCTTCCTTTCCAATCATAGTTGTTGATCCTTGGACTAACAATATTCAGTGGAACTGCAGGGTTTAAATGCTGAGAAGTTATAGGAGTTCGTCCTAGAACCTGGCAGTGAGCTAGGGGTCATAAATCACTTTCAATCTCTTTTGAAAGGCCAAACAATGAGAACACATGCAAAATAACAGTGCTGCTGTATCATCTGCAGTTATGTTCATGTGGCAAGGTTTAAACAAGAAAAACCTAAAAACAATCCCCAACCATTATAAATGCGTCAACCTTCGTGTGAGGTAAGTTTTACAAAAAAATTACAGAGACTGAAGTCCAGGGGACTTCTGCATGTTTTATAATGTGGAGGAGTTCCTTTCTCGCAATTTTGTAATTCCCACTGAACAGCCTCTTCTGCTGGATAGAATTTAGTTCCCTCACAAGAGCAAAAATAACCAAGCCCCCAGTAGAGCCTCTTTCTGTAGTCAGTGACCTAGTTCAGATGGCGGATGGGCGATGAGTTACTTCTCTGGCTCTTTGATATCCTGCCTCTCTGCCCCTATTTACTCTTCTGCTATAGTGAAAATTTATTGAAGTAATTTTTAGAGAGGTGGTTCAATCTAAGGGCCTTCATCAGAACTCAGAGCTCACCCCAAGGATGTCCAGGTCACTGACAACACTAAATAGGTCGCCTAACCCCTTTCAACCCCTTATAATAGTCTTAAGTTACCTGATAAGCCAGACTGGTTTTTTTAGTATTCCTGATTTTGGATCAAAATTGCAGATCACCCAGATTACTACCAATATTTGTTTGGAAAATTTTATCAATAGGGGTTCTGGAAGAAATGGTGACAGTATATTACCATTTTGAAAAACCTGTTCAAGATTTTAGTAACCCACAAACTTCTCTCTGATCTTTCAATTGTGCTATCAAAATTTTTATGACGCAATCCAAGCTTTAAGAAGTTTTTTTCGATTTTTTGTGATAAGTTCAACCTGCCTAATTAGGGGTTCCTTGCAGAAGCTTAGCCTCTCGCCATTTTCTAGGCTCCCTCCCTCTATATAGGCAACCACCCTCCTTATGGTAAGTTGTTAGTTTGTTTGTTTTCTTCCTATTACCCTTAATAAGCCAACCTGTTCTAAATTCTCTGAATATTCTGCCCTCAACTTTTGATTTTTTCCTTTTACTAACAGCATCAGGTAATGCATGCCAAAATCTGCAAAATAATCAAAAATATATGTAGTGATCATCGCAATCTGCTGATACAACAGTTCTCCACGTTATAGTAAAATTTAGTACCTTGGCTTCCCTGAGCTGTCTGCTAATCCACAATGCACACCACAGATACTAATAACTTGAATATATCCCACTAATCCACTGTAAATTTGGTGTAATCCGCCCATTCTATGGCCCCATACTATCCCAATCTGTTCTTTCCTTGTACTATACTGCCATGAATCTCTGAAGAAGTTGTCTCTTCCCTGCATCTCATACCTATGGGGTTGTCCCATTAAGACCCACGGTTGTCCCATTACAGCCTACTGGATTTTTATGGGGCCTTTAGTATGCTTTGAACATAATTTTCCTCATATAAGCCACTAGCACCCCGCCTAAAAGCCACTGGTTCTTCTGAGTCCTTAGCATGTTGGGTGTAGGGATTATGGAATGTCAAATTATCCAGCTGTGACATATTATATCATTTCTGTCTTGTCCATTTTTTGTTTTCTTTAGAAATAAGCAACCTTAGGGATTGTTGGATTTATCAATGTTTGATAACTATTATTTGAATTTGTTTCACTATAAAATATTAAGTGTCTCTATTTTTGTATTAATTTTGAGCTGGTTAACTATTAATTTTGAGGGATTAATCTCCTGACAATGTTTAAAGGGATTTAAATTGTTAGTTTAATTAACAATAAATCTCTCTTATGTAGACTAATTGGAGTTTGTCGCCAATTAGTGAAGGTGTTTTCAAAAAATGAAGCGTTGACAACACTTTTTAATGGAAGTAACTTGGAGGTTAATCTGAGTGATGCAACCTGCTATTAATAATTAAATAGCCCCATTACCTAAGAAGGTTGCTAGCTCAGAAAAATTACTCTGTTAGGTTAAATTAAGGCGTTGGAGCACTCAATTTTTAAAGCCAAACCAAAGAGCGGCATGATCTAGTTAAGTTGGATTAAAAGGGTGGTTAGCTGAGTGGGTAAAACTGCTTCTACCCCTAGTGCAGGTTTTGAGTTTGAAACCTGTACTGGCTAGAAAATATTCTCAGTGTGGTATATTTATCCCAAGGTTGACCCACCTGGAATAATTTTTAGTTAAGTTGGATTAAACTAGGATGATGAAGTGTTTTGATTGTTTGAGATGAATTGTTAGGGTTAAGTTTAATGACAGTAGATTCCATTATTATTGGGGTGCCAATGGAAGAGTTGGACACTAAAGTTCCTATTTAAACCCCTCCTTTATCACAAATAAAGACAGACATGTTTGGAAAACATTCAGACGGGTATAAAAATTTTATTTCGCTCTTATTACTAAAATGGAAGAGATAATTTCTCTTATTTATTTGTCTTTTGTGCCAACTCTTATGATTAGTGTTGTGATGGTAGCTTTCCCTATCCAAGTTGTTCTCAAGACTATTATGGAAGATTTGAAGGGATCGTTTTTGTTCAATTTCTTCAAGTTAACAGAAACGAGGTTGTCAGTACCTTCATATAGAAAAAATACCTAAGCGATTTTAAACCATTGGTGATGAAAAAATCAAAATATATAATTGTATTTATACAATTATCACTGTACCAATATCACCCATCAAGAAAACTCAATCAATAAATTAAACTTTTACAGTAAACCACAAAAAGTTTACATTTGGTGCTCACTACAGGGGTATTTGAGTTTTGAGGCCATCTAGCATGTTTTAGTTATCAGTAAGATGATATATGAGAACAAACTATAGAAGTTGTGGACTGAACTAGAGATAGTTAATAAGTATCACTTAATTCTGGTCTCACAATCTGATCTGACTACCTTAGAAGAATGAGTAACAAATTGTAAGGAAGGAATAGAGCAAGTTGAGCAGGCCATTAATGATATATGGAAAAGCCACCTCCTTGAAGAAGAAGGATACTTAAGTAATAATTGGAATTAATGTTCCATAAGGCTGCTTGGGAAGCAGACAAAGAATGATTCTGTCAGATTTAGAACAATGTAACGCAAATCTTAAGGTGGTTACAAGCCTTGAAATCCATAAAGTTCAATTGCGCTCAGATGGAGGCAGATGTAGCTATAATGTGTAGATGATGAAAGTTCTTTTGGAAAAGTACGGCCACCCAGAAATATGCTGAATCTTTTGTAGAGATTCTGGGATGACACCCAAGGATACCCCAGTGGTCATAAGGGTTATCAATCGAGTACCTCCTGTCACAGTAATTACTAGAGATTTGAGAATAACCAAAGCCACCTGTGTTTCACTGAGATACCATCTGTGGCCTTCTTTCATATATTTAAAATGATGATGTTTAGATATGGCGACCATCAGAAAGTGTTAAATTTTATAAACTATTCACATAAAAATTTGCCAAAATCTGGCGTTGCCCCCACTTAAATGGGAATAATTGGACTATGAAGACTCTAAGGAGGCAATCATGAACGAGTTTGTAACCCTGAACAGATGGCTAGCTGCAAACAGGAGTTTATGGAACATACAGTTCAAGAAGGATAAAAAATTAGCACTTTTCTTATTCATTTTTATCTGTAATCACAAATCTTGACTGGTGCAAAGTCCTGTCAGATTTTGATACTTGTATTTCCATGCAAATGGCATTTTGGCCCTACCAAGGATTGCACAGCATCATGGTTTTGGCTCTTGCAAAAAAACTTCCACTTTGTAAATAGTGAAATCTCTCATGATAGTAGAATCAACATTTGGAGCACCTAACAAACCATTGAGACCATTTACATTAGAAATCAGTATTCTGGAAAATATAATTATTCCAATAAGTATTTACAGAATTGAGTAGTAACGGGGTAAAACTTGAAAAGGCTAAAATATATGGAAAATCCTGGAGCCGCTGTCATAAATGTGGTAAAAATGAACATTTCACCACTCAATGTTGGGACAAGAACCCTAAAGAGCAAATAAATATTGATAGACTAAATTGAAGGAACCTGTGCAGAATATATGAAAAGAATTATTGGTCCATATATGGAACAATCTAGTACTGCATCCAATCCTGTTCCCCTGTCATTTTTAAGGGCGGATTAGGTATTTCTAATTTGTTTGTCAATGTATATACACCTGATCCGCGCTTATAAGTCTAGTATTGGTTGTAAACATGATCACCAGAGCAAAGGTGAGGAGTATAAGACCAGAAATCATGAAAGAGGTCGTTTGACCTTATACTTGTCAGCTAAATAAAAGGCAGGAAATGCTTAAAACGCTAAAAAATTACTCAAGAAAAACTTGATAATGTAAAATTTTCTCATTCCTATTAGTGGATTCAAAGAGTCCTTTCTGGATTTGTCTGCACAATTTATTCATACCTTGGACTCAGGTTTAGATTCTAATATTAACTCATTTAATATTTTATTAAAAAAACTCTGGGCGTACATATGTGGAGATATTGGTCAATTAAGTAAAAGTATGCACAATAATTTTAAGTGGTGCACCTATATATTTCATTTCAACCAAGTTGGTAAAGCAAATAAAGAACTTTCTGGATTTGGATCACAGAAAAGAATATGGGACAGCTAAGACACATACTTCAACCTCCTGTGGGGTATATAGTATATTGCCTCTTTGGTTCAGATTGCTAGTGGTTGTTGGATTTTGACCTTGGGAGATGCTTGCTTGGCTGGGACCACCTAGTGCTAAAAAAAAGAGATACTTTCTCAGTGCTTTTTTTGCCAAAATCCAACAATAGGGGATATATACAACTAGTATAATAAAAATAATTATATTTTGAAAACTTAAAAGTAAAAGTTTTAAAGTTTTTATCAAGTGTTCCCAGGACTAAAATAAAGTGAACCCTTTTTATATCTGGATGATCAGTATGTAACTGTCTTGAGGGTCAAGGGAATTCAATGCGGTATTTAGGATAGCTTAGATTAGTCTGAATTAGGGAATATGGGATTATAGCCTATTATAGCTCAGAAAACTCGCTTCTTTTTTTTCTGGAAATGGACGGGTAATTCTTATTGGCCAAGACATACCCATGAGGTAATTATTCAATGTATTTCAGCCAATCCCCATTTGTTAAATTTATTGCACCTTGGGGGACCCCGCTAAGCCTATAAAAGGGGTGGTCCCCACGTTGGTGCTTGAATGGGCCTGGGTGTAGCTGGGGGAGTACCTTCCAGTGTATGCCCCATGGTCCACTGTGTGGTTGGAGTAATATGAATGCTTGAGTTTGTGATTATTGCCTTTACTTTTTCGAAATTGTGTTACCTCAATTTGTGGGGTTCCATTAGAATCAGCCAGAGTCTTTTGGCCGTTTAAATAATTACTATCATTAACATTGATCTCCTCATTATCGCGGACTTGTAAATGTCCAACATTTCCTCTTTTTGGCCAATTTTTACCCACAAAATTCTTATTCTAAAGCTTGGGAGGCAAATGTCTGACATCACCCCCCTCAAGAATGTTGGGGAAGAATAAGGACGTAGTAAGTGGCCATGAACTCAGTTAATGGCGAGTCCAGAAGCAAGGGATTTGATAAAATACTCATCCCCTCGCTTGTAAGTGACTGAAAATGGCCCTTCCCAGATATTTTTGAGCTTTTCACTTCTTGGGATGATTCAGTTGTGGTATATAGTGCCAAGTTGGATCTTTGGAATGAAGGAAGAGGGGGCTGGAGCTCATTAGTGGCTTGACCCTCTTTTGTGACAGTTTTGGCCAAATTAGTCATTGCCTCTGATTGTAACTGAATGATATTCTGGGTCAATTTTTTCATGACTTGCTCGGGGTCAGTCCTATCAGTAAAAATGTCTTAGGCTAATAATGTGTGCACTCTAGGTTCTCGTCCATACAACACCTGGAAAAGTGACATCTTATGGATTCTATGGTAAATGGTACGGTAGGCCATGAGAGCACTAGTAAGTACTGATCATAGTGAAGGTGGTTTAAAGTGGCCATTTTTCATAGTATAGAAACCAGGGTCCCATTTGCTCTCTCCATATACCATTAGTTGAGGGGTTATAGGAGACCAAAAAAAGCTGTTGTGTACCCAGGGTGGTAGCGTGGATTTTCACCACTCTAGAGGTAAAGTTTTTCCCATCATCACAGAGAAGAACCTGGGGGCAACCATGTCAAGAAAAAATATTATGAAGGAGGAAAGTGGCCTTGGCCTTAGCTGTTTGATCAGGGAGAGCCACGGCTTCAACCCACTTATTAATATGGTAAATTCCAATTAATATATATTAATTTCTCTTGGTCGTCTGGGGAAGGGTCCAACCACATCTAAACTTATGGTGTGGAATGGTTGTTAAGCATAGTGGGTTGGTATTGATAACGTGTTTTGAAGTGGATTGTTTTTGCAAGTCAGACAGGCATCCAGGACCTCAGTTATGGTCTCCATGATGTCCTCCCAGTAGTAGCATTCTTTAACCCACTCATATGTTTTCTGTACCCCACTGTGCCCTAAAATAGAACGGGACTCCAAAATAACTGGCACTCGCTCAGATGGCCCGGGATAGGGAAACCAGTTTACACCTATTTTCTTATATAATTTCCCGTGTTCTATCTTTGTGTTGCAAGAGTGACGAGCTAGCTTCTTCTATACTGGTTCATCTTCAACATCCCATGCGTCAGGAGTCATTAGGAGGTCATACAACCTCTCAGCTTCACTATTGTTGAGGTGAAGGACAGGCAGTCGCGTCAGCCCATCAACGTTCATATGGCGTGTCACAGCTTGATGCTCAATGGTCATATTGTAATGCTGGAGCTTAAGAGCCCAGCGAGCCAACAGCCCAGTGGGATCTTTCATATTCTGCGACCACTTCAATGAGGCGTGGTCAGTAATTACTTTGAATGATGTCTATTAAAGAAAAGGATGATAGTATTTGACTGCAAGTAAAACATCAAGGCACTCCTTTTCAGTGACGCTGTAGTTGCGCTCAGCTTTTTAGAGCATCTTTCTGAAGTAAGATATGTGACGATCAACTCCATTTTCATCCATCTGAGCCAATATATCTCCAACAGCATAGTTGGAGGCATCCGTGAACAACATAAAGGGCTTGCCATAGTCAGGGTGATGGAGTATGGGCCTTTTTTGCAATAGTGCCTTCAGGGTCTCAAATGCGGCCTTTTGTTCAGCACCCCAATGGAAAGGGGTGTTCTTCGCCATGAGACGTACAAGGAGCTCACTAAGCTGGGAGAATTTGGGGATGAATTGATGATAATACCCCATCATGATAAGAATACCTGAATTTTCAAGAAGGGTTTTGGGCTTAGGCATTTTAGATATCACTTTCATCTTGTCTTTTAGGGGCTGAATTCCATCTTGGGAGATGGCGTGCCCAAGGAAATGATTTCTTTTGGAAGAAAGTACACTTGGAGGGCTTCAGCTTGATTTTAGAGTCCCGCAAGCGTTGAATTACTTCCCTTAAATGGGTAAAATGCTCATTGAAGGTCTTGGAAACTAATGTGATGTCATTGAGATAGACAATCACATAGCTCAGCTTGAGATCCTGAAGAATATGATCCATCGCCCACTGAAAGGTGGCTGGTGTATTACACAACCCCTGAGGTAGCTGAGTGAATTGGAACAAACCCTTACTGCAGATAAGGGCGCACTTCTCTTGATCCTGTGGAGAAAAATCCATCTTCCAATACCCGCTAGCCAAGTCCATGATGGAGAAAAATTTAGACCCAGAGAGTTGGGCCAAAGCATCATCAATGCGGTGGATAGGGTAGCTGTCCTTCTTGGTGAGGTTGTTCAGCTTATGGTAATCCATCTGTTATAATTTTTAAACTTTATCGCTAGGATCTGTCAGGTTATTCGCACAGGTTAAACCCACTGAGCAATAAATGGATGATGTGGGGATTTTTTGTCCTTCAGATGCACTTAAAAATATACTTAAAAAAATGAGCAATTGCCCAAATCAGTTATTTTATTTAATTTTATAAATACAACTAATTTTCTCTGTCCTGTCTCGTCTATGCTAAAAACAACCTACCTCTCTCAATCGCCCATTTCACTTATATATGTTGGCTTCAAGCGATACTGTTTCTCATTGCTTAGGTTATTCTATTCTGACGATTTTCCTCAAAATTGGCTTGTTTTTCTTAATCCTCTGTCGCCCTATTTGTAGGCGATTTACTTCATATTCATAAAATGTTGACATCACCTTATCGCCTTATTGCCTTATTTAGAGGCGATCCAATAAACTCATTACATCCAATAAAGACCTAGTATATCACAATATTGCCCCATCTTGAGGCACTCAAATAATTGTATCTGATACTATGTTCAGCGGATCCCACCTGGCTATCCCATGATTATCATCCGGTCATATCAAAATCGTGACATTACCCCCTCCTTGACTGGATGATAAGATCCTATTATTTGTAAGGTCAGAGGAACTTCGCGTGTACTCAGTTAATAATCTGACCACTTGTAGGATCATTGATGGTGTATGTTTGACTCCAGTTTTCTCTATTACCTCAAATGGACCAACCCAAATACTAGCCAGCTTGTGCTTTCACCCAAATACATGTTTATCGTGAAAGAGAACCATATCGCCTTTCTTGAATGGCGCCAGCTTACTATGACGTGCCTGATTAGTGGCCTGATTCCTAATCTTCTTAACCCAGGATGAAGGAATATGCTTTAGTTTGTAGTTTGATCAGAATGTTCGCGAGGTTAGTCAAATAGCGGTGGGGTTCTAGTCTGCCATTGTCTTCTACACATGCATAAAGCAATGCCAGAAGAGCCAGGTGTTGGCATATAGTAATTTGAAGGGACTCTTTCCCATGGCGGAATGGTAACTAATGTTATAAGTGAACATGGCGGTGGAAAGGAGATAGCTCCAATCAGAAGGGCGATCCATTACTTTTTTTATAGTATGTTCACCAGAGTTCCATTTACCCATTCAACTATTCCATTGGACTTGGGGTGGTATGGGGTCGTCAGAACCCCGCGGATTCCCATAAACTCA
>JAKSZP010011529.1:0-14684 GCA_022478985.1 Massospora cicadina | reverse complement strand
AACACTAGAATATCATCCATATAAGTGGCACAGCATCATCCAATCATCCACCCAAGGACATGGTTGATCATCAGTTGGAACACCGCCGGAGCATTCTTCCGCCTGAATGACATTACCTGATATTGGTACACCCCCAGGTGGCACTTGAACGCCATGTATTGTTGATGCTCTGGTCTCACCAGAATCTGATTAAATGCATCTACAAAGTCGAGCTTCATAAACATTGTGCATCTGGTAACCATCAGAAGAATGTCCTCCGAAAAGGGGCAACAGATATGAATCCAGCTCCGTGACTGCATTTGAACATTGGAAATCCACACATGGGCGTAAATTGCCATTCGCCTTTGGTACTAACAACACAGGAGACACCACCAGAGACATGGAGGGCTCGATCAAACCTTTGTTCAACATGGACTCCACATGGCTCTCCAATGCTTCCCTGGCCCATTTATCTAGAGCATAGACCGGACATCCCCTGGGAAGGTCCAATCCCTCCTTTAACTGAAACAAAAATGTGAAAGAACCCATAGGGGAAAAAGGTGAACTTCCAATGGGACCAAATATGTCAACAAAGTCACTGTATCTGGGTGGGAGCTCTACCTCCTGAATTCCCCCTAAGCTCCTGCATCTACTCGGGACGTTGCCCCCAACCTCCATCTTCCACGTCATCTGAGGTCCAATATGGGGTGATAAGGTAATTGTTTTATGCAACACATCAATCCGTGGCTGGAAATGACGCCACCATTGCATCTCCAACACCACGGGGTGGGCTAGATTCTGGATCACACAGAAACCCTCTTTCAACCAAAAGGGGTTCTGCTGAATGACAATCAAGGGCTCCAGAACCCACAATGGGTCTCTTTTTGATACATTGGTGAACACCACCTCAGGACCCCTTCTCATTTCCAACTACAGATGTTCTGCTAAGGCAAACTCCACATAATTTTTCCTCAGCCCCTGTATCCATCAGAGCCAGCACCTTCTCAGTCCGGCCATGTGAGTATAACTTGACTGGAATAAATACCCTAGGATAAAGCAAATAAGAAGGTTTAATGTTAGAAGCATTCTAGGATTGCAAATTTGCAGGTAAAGTAGGTTGGGTACTATAGCTCTGTCTGGGTCCCTAGCCTGTTCTTCCAGACTCCTCAACGCTACCTTGACAGGATCCCTCATGGATATTCCCAAAATTCCATGGAGAACCCCGCCAGCTCCTTGTCCTCTGCTAGCAATGATGGGCAACTGGGCCCTTCCCGGGGACATCAAATCCTCTCTCCAGTTCTGTACCAACGCCAATTGCTTTTCCACTTGCATTGCAAAGGCAATATCCTCCGCCAACAAACCCTGAACTTTAGCAGCAGCCATGGCGGCCAACATGTCCACCTGCAGCCCTTGTCTGAACATTCGTGATGATTGTGAATCTGAGACTCTTGCTGCTTTCACCAATGGCTGGAAAATCCACCTAAATTCTTCCACCAAACCTTGGCCCTGTCCTACCATCAACAGAGCCAACCACGACGCATCCTGCGCCTCATCCAGACAAGCTGTCCAATCAATCCAGTCCACACACTCATCCATGGATCAAGGCAGACGTCCTTTCTCTTCAACCAACTCTTTCACCCACCTGGAAAGTTCTGGGGGTAGTGCCTCCACAATTTGCGCGATCTGCAATGAGAAAGGGGTCTCCCCACCTGTTGCTTGAGCCAACTGTGCCTGAAAACGAATATGTGACACCACTTGGTGAATCTTCTTTAAGGCTTCTATAAGCAAAGCTGCCCGACCTTTTGGGGATACAGGTCCCCCTTGGCATTCCTCCATCCTCACAGGCCTTGATCCACACACTCAGATCACCTCCCTTATTATATATGTGAGTGAGAAGCTCACCATCACCACCATCAACACATGGCGGTACCATTACTCCCCGCCTGGGACCACCTCCTCTTCTTGAGGCCCCCACAAAACTGACAATAAAGTATTAGAGTTGCGTCTAATGTAACAGGCAGGTTTGCGCCAATACGCAATGAATGAATTTGGGCAGTGAAAGCTAAGTTACTGACCATACTAGGTACAGGCCTGCAGAGGCCCATCCCTAAACCCGACTGCCATGTCTCATCATCGCCACATATTCTCAAACCACTGTTCCCATGACGCTGCACATCAGTAGCAGGGTCTGGGACCAGAAAAGGGCCAATAATGACGCCAACCCCACACTAGGCTCACTAGTGAAGATCATGACTTTGATCTGATTTAACTATTTTTACTAAATAAATTTAATAAAATCTGAGCTAACAAAATCCTTTATTTCCAATTTCCTCATAGAAGATGCAACTTCCCTACAGGGCTGCAGCGTCTTCCCTTAAATAATGTGCTGCAATTATCAAATAGGATTTCCTTTTAGTTAGACTCTTCTGAGCCCCAACCACCACATCGTTAGCAAAGATTCGCCATCCCACTGGATCACCATCCACGCCCCGCATAAGCCCATTATCATTCTGCAGAGGTGTTTGGATTCAAGATGGCGATTTTATCCAGTTCCTAACTTACCAAATTCGATGCCCATTGAATTAGGGACACATTTGGATCAAACCCCGCCTGATCCGAATCAATGTATGGATCATGTGCCTCCTGATCCATTACAAGTTGATGATGGTGGGGGCTATAGTAACCATAAGTACTGGTAAAGCCCATCTGGTATACACTGAATGATAGGCCATTAGAGTAAAGCCATTGGGAATGCGGCCAGAAGGATATCAATAAAGTCAAAAATTAATAGTTTTTAGCAGCAAATTATATTTAAAGGAAAGTGAAGAAAATTGACCAACAATTTTCTCAGTGCAATGAAACTGATTAAATAGTGGTCAATTGATGTGGGAACAAGCAGGGATTGGTCCCTCAAGTTTGACCTATCTGGAAAATTATTTGGGGATGGAGGTGGATAAGCTCAATAGGAACTGACATCAAAGAATTTGGCAGCAGGCAAGTCGCTGTCAGTTTGACCTTGAACACCTGAACTGAGGCTCAACTGAATTTTAACAGTTGGTGAGACAGCGTCTGGCCTGATGAGCAGTGGGAATCCCCCAGGGCCACCTCACGTAGGGGCAGTCCCAATTAGTTGGGAACTGGTTCAGGATTCCCAACCTGCCCATGCCTGGTCGCTGGGCCATTCATTTAGTCAAAAGTGTTGCATCAGCCACAACTCCCAATTTGCCTGAAGGGAGCTTTGAACTATCGTCAATGGTGTCTGATGCTACTACCTGCACGTTGGGGATAATCCCTGACGATTTTGAGAGGTGGTTAATTTTGATAATTGCAATGTTAGTTGAATTGAAACTGTCAGCAATTCCAGACAATGGATAAGTCTTCATCCCTTTTTGACTATGTGGATTCCAATTATCAGGCTTGTTTTCAATCATTTTCAGACCAATTGATGTCAGTTTGGCAATCTTGGTGCATATTTTTCTGATCTGGTGGAAAAGTTCAGCTGAGGTGAGTGTGGGCACTGGGGGAGGGATCTGAAGAGGGAGGACTGCTACCCAGCACTCGTCTACAACTTGGGTGAGGTCACCCTGGGTAATGAGGGGTACATCTACCCTCTTCAGAAACCTTTTTACTCAGAAATGGGAAGAGAGGCCAATCGACATACAGGGGATGTTCCATGGGACTTACAAGAAGCCACAGGCTTTTACTTTTAGGTATCAACTAAACTCAAAATTATAAATTACTGACATGATGTCATAATGACAAAATTAAGCAGCTATGTCAGAGGGGGAATGAAATTTGGGGAACATTTGTCCATAGTGGTGTGCTTCAGGTACCTTGCAATTTCAGAAAAGATGGAATGTGGGGCATTAGCACATGGGGCAGAGGCTAGATAGAAAATTTTGTCTTTGTCTAAAGTTTACACAATGTAAATTTCTTTGAAGTTTTGCTAAGCTGAACTTTGGCATGAGCCAACATATCTGGCAGTTATGCAAAAATTGTGATGGATTGGTGAGTATTTAGACAGTTGGTTGAACAACGCTGCTTCTGTAGCATCAATGTACAAGTAACATGAAAAGAAATCCAGGCTCTCAAATTTTATCTTTGACTTCTTCAGAAAATGACAAGAAACAGATGGGGAGAGCCATGCATAAGGGTTTCAATATGTCATATAAGTCTGTCAAATGAGGGTATTGGTAGGGGCGGCTGCTGCTATGGTGGCCATATAGTGGAGAAAACAATAAATTGGGAAGCTTTTTTAGATGAAAATGGCAATAAGGGTTATTCTCAGAGGGGGTTTGAAATTTTGAGTCTGCTAAAATCCAAGTTTAACTTATAGGGACAATTAATATCATTACCCATTTGAGTAGCTTAATGGGGTTGAGCTGAACAAAAGTGATCCCACATCTATTGGTCTTAAATGGGTGCATAGGACTGGTATTTTTTGATGTCCAAGGCAAAATAAGATGGACATTGTATAATATATGAATTGCTCTAGAGCAACTAGGTAGAGGGTTCCCAATTGGCTGGCACTGGAACAACACTGCACTAAATGCTTTTAGGGAAGGTGTGAGATGTTTGATCATTAAAAAAACTTTTTTGGGATCATTGGTGGGGTGATTGTTAGATGAGGGAGGGGAATTGAAGCCCACGTGTGTGGAGAGAGAGATAAATTTCTTCTTCAAGAGGTCCAACCCAAAATAGGAGCAAATAGGTATACCATCTTCCACGCAAGCCCATAGAGAATGGTTGGAGGCTCATTGGATCATATTTAAAAAGATATTACAAGGAGATTGTTATTATGTTGGGAAAATTGATGAAAAGTGAAAGGCCCAGTAAGATGTTTTCCTCATTTGGAATCACAAACTGAGAGATGGGGTTGGAGCCATAGGTAGCTTTTTTATCAAGAAACTCCTGATGGAGCACTTAAGGGGAGTTGGGTTGGCATACCTGGAAACTGGACCATTATGTTTATATGTCAGACAACAAAGTGTACATGATAGTGATAGTGGTCCCTTGAAACCCGGGGTCAAAGTCATGAAAACTATAACATATATTGGAAGAGAATTACATGTCAAAGTATCACTTATAGTGGTGGAAGTTAGTAAATGGCAGGTGATAAACAGCCATGGCCAATTACTGAGAGAAGTAGAGTGGCCATTGGAGTTGGGGGCTAGCAGAGCTAGCCCAGGCATGTTTTTGTAGCATATGAAAGGTACTTGGAGGCGGTGCATCATTATACATAGGAGAATCAGGAATTGTTCCCAAAGACATAGGAACATATCAACGTGATGCTTAAGGATATTAGTTTTTTTAAAAAATCTTAAAGTAAAAGTTGATTAAAATAAAAGTAGATGAAGCAAAAGAAAGGATAAACCCAACTAGATATTAAAGTCTACACAGTTCACACCTTATAATCATTTTAAATCCATGACAATGTTTTCATAAAAGTTGACATAACATTCTCTAAGGCGCATCTAAAATAACATATATAATTAAACATTTAAATATATTTTAATTTATTTATTTGAGGATGGCCGACCAGGGGACAGACACGTCCGATATGTAGGGAAGAGGAAAACAGAAAAAAGAAGAGGGAAGAGAGCGCAAAACAAAGGAACTCAAAAGATATGACTTGGCACACTTGGGTGTGGCTAGGAGCCACGGGTGGTGGATGACTAGACCTGAGGTGGCATGGCAGCTCAGGGGCTAGTTGGGTGTACCACCTATGAAGACTGTGAGGTTTTCAATATCATAACAAAGGAACTGGATTGGAATCCAGTTGCCCATCCATTTCTTCCATTAGTGTTGGAGTGATCCAAACAGCCAGGCTTGGAAGTGTTCAGCCAAATGGCTGTGGAACCTGACGATGGCTTGGTTGAGATTGTGGAGGATCCCGTTGGAAGCGTCGAGGGTAATTGTGTGAATGGACCATATTGCAATACTCACAATTAGAGCCCTTAGCGTCTGGGGGATAGGCGAGGCCATGTTGAGTGCCAGGATATCGCTGGATATTAGGAATTCAGTTGTTGATGATTGTTGAAACAAGTGCATCACGTTGGCCCAGATATGCACGGACGGCGGGCACTCTTCCAGGTGGTGTGCTAGTGTGTTGGGTCCGCCGCAGATAGCGCATGTCTTGAACATTGGGAAAGTGCGGTCAGCTGTTCTAAAAGTATGGCGCATGTAGCGCCACACTGTGGAGCACACTTGGGGGATAAGAGGGGGCAGGTGACGAGGTCCCACACCTGCTTTTGGGTGCGCAAGTCATATGGGACGTCTTGGTAGTCTAGGTAGTCAATCCGGGAAAGAGGAAAGGATGGTAGTGAGGCAGGAGCGTTAGACACCGTTTGTCCCCTGTGGAGTTGCACGCAACTAGTTTGAGAAAGAATGTCTTTGGATTGCTGTGCATAGGAGAAACTCCAATCCCCTTGTCTTAGGTTGTACAGGATGCATTTGAAATACTGGTTGGTGTTGTGCAGACCAGTGGCGGTTGGATGTGTTACAAGGTATTTCATCAGAGTTTCAGGGTTGGAGGGGGACCTCAGATGTAGTACCCTTGCGAAGTTGGTTTGGGCTGCCTTAGCCCAGTGGGGGGATGGTGGGTTGAGTGACGTTGCGAGAGCTACCCATGAGCCGAGGATTTGCATTGCTCATTCCATGAAGTTGAGCAGCCCCATCCCGCCTTTCTTCCGTGGGCCATACATGGTCTCCAGCCTGACAGGTGCGCGGTAACCAGACCATAGCCAGTTCTGCAGGAGCTTGTAGACTGCGTTGGTAAAGTTGGCGGAGAAGGGAACTGCGTGGGCAGCAAACGATAACTTTGACAAGATCAGGGAGTTGGCTAACACAACTCTTCCTGTTAAACTAGCTTTACTCCTCCGCATACATGTCATTCTTTTTGTGATGTTGTCTAAAATGTTGGTTTCAATGGTGTCAAGTGCATATCCACCAGCTTTGAGCCATATGCCCAGATGACGGACTGGGTTGGTGGCAGGGTGGTGTGCAAAGGGCAAACACAATAGTTTTGCTGGCTTGGGTCGTTGTTGTGTGGTTAAATGTGTGGTAAAATTGGTTTGTGTGGTGGTGGGATGGTGGGATGGTGGGGCCCAGTTCAAACTGAATTTGCCCATAACAATTACCTCTGTTTTTTGTTTGTTCAGCATGGCGTTACTCATTGACTCATACTGGTGAATAATGCGCTCAGTCATGGCATCCCTATTGCCTGAGACTCCAACAACGCAGTCGTCAGCAAAGGCAAGCATTTTGGTTGGTAGTTGTCCCTCCAACCTGATTCCAGTGAGCTTTGAGTTTGCAATGCGGAGGAGAGGGTCAAGGGTAAATTGTATAGTAGGGGGATAAGCGGGTCACCTTGTTTGAGGCCCCTTTGGGGGGTAATGGTGTTAGTTAGGAAACCTGGGCCTCTGATTGCAAACCTGGCTGAGCGTGTTAGGAGGAGCGCCAGTTTATAAAACGGGATGGTAGGTTGAAAGCTTTTAGACACTATTATAGGTAACCTCAGTGCACTCAGTCATATGCTTTCTTTTGGTCCAGGAAAGCAAGGGCGCCTGTGGGGTTAGCTTGGCAGATGTTGGCAATTGTGTGGATGTTATCCCAAATTGAGCGATTTGGGATGAAGCCAAACTTATGGAGGGAGAGGGCTGTCTGAGCAATGCAACCCAAACGCTTAGCTAAGATTTTAGTTAGTATTTTGGTGTCAGTATTGGTGAGAGTGATCGGACGCCAGTTGTTTAGGTCTGCCTGGTCTCCTTTTTTAAAGAGTGTGACCACATATGCGTCTTGGCCGCCAGGTAGAAGGGTTGTGTCTTCCAGGCACTTGTTCATAGTTGCCAGTAGTATTGGTGCGATATATTCAAAATATTTTTTTAAAAATTCATATGGTAGGCCATCAGGACCAGGGCACTTGTTGCACGGAGTTGATCTTATTACCTCCCATAGTTCATCTTTAGTGATGGGTGCAACAAGGTCTGGTTGACCAGCTATAGTGTCGATATTAGCGGATGATAAAATTTTTCAATTTCTCTAGGTGATGCGAAATCCGCCGTGTACAGGTTGGTGTAAAATTGGTGTAATTTGGCCGACATTTTGGATGGTGTGGATGCCAGTGTATCGTCTGCTTGGTGGACCTGTGTGCAAGTCACCAAAGTTGAAATTGGTTTAAAACGGCGGAAAAATTGGGCCATGTGAGTTTCTCCAGATAAAATGTATTTTGATTTGTAGCATACTTCGGTGTAGTGCTAATGTTTTCTAAAGAGGGAGTTTACCTGTGTGGATAGCTGGAACCACAGGCGGCCCCATTGGGGGGTGTATCCCTCACAAGATGTGTTGTTTTCTAAGTGCTAAAGCTGTCTGATAGCCTTGTTGATTGTCGCAGACATCATGGCTGTTTTTCTGGAGTTCAGGTGGCAGGCTTTCTTGGTTGCATGAGCCTTGAATATTTCCCACTCAGCGATAGGGTTCCCATTGGGTGGTCATCTTCCTTGCTGTGTTGTTAGCACTGTCTCGATCCAAAGTTTAAGCTCCAGAAGATGGATGGTGCTTGGGTGAGCTCTTTGCCAGGTTGGTGGCTTTTGGTATTTTTCTGAGGATGATAATGCTATCAAGAACATCTGGTGGTTGGAGAAAGGGATAATTGTTGTTGTAAAATCTGATACCCGGTGATGGAAGTCTATAGGGGCGAGCATCAGGTCAATCCGGGTCATTGAGACCAACTGGTTATTGTTGTGGTGGGGCCTCATCATGTTGGCCAGGGTGGGGCTTGTTTGGGAATGGTGTCACACAGGTCCAGCGTTGCCTTTAGTATGCGTAGTTCCATGTGGCCGCAGGGTATAGCCTTAGACTTGGGCCAGTGGTTGGTAATGGTGTTAAGCCAGCAGTTGAGATCTCCCACAAAAAATGTTGCCTCAGGGAAAGGGATTGAGAGGATATTGGAGAAAAATTTTTGGTGGTCTTTTGGATCATTTGGGGCATACACACATGCCATGGCAAAATTTTCTCCATTCCACTCAAGATCTGATAGAAGCAGTTTTCCCTCCAGGTGGGAGGATGTGCTTCAGATATTTACTGGAGGGTCACAATTTGTTCAAATTAACACCCCACAGTGGTACGTCCAAAAGGATTTGGCCATAAGGAGCATGGTTGACCATGACTCCTCCTCCCCCTGGTGGACAGTGGGGTTCTTGGACAGCCAAGATGTCCACAGGGATATTGCGCAGGAAAGCCATTTTTTCGGCCTGGGATGTGGGGCCTTGGCTCCCCCGATGCTGAGCATCCCTATGTTGATTGAGGTAATCTGCACATCAGGAATGTTGGGGCAACCCACTGAGGTCACCCAGTTCCTTATTGTGGGTCATACTGCGAGTATGGGGCCAATTAGCCATATTGGTTCCAGTGTGTTGGTTGGCAGTTGTAGTATTGGTTTTGTTCAGTTTCTTCTGGCTCAGATTACTCCGTGGAGTTTGGGTCTGGTGTGGGTTGGATTGTGCCCCATCAGCAAAAAATTTTCCACCGCTTGCCTGTGGGTTTGATGGGCAGAAACTAGGAGTTGGGGTGATTGGGTTTTGTGCATGAGTGTTGTCACATTGTGATTGGCTGAAATGGTCTTCCATATCATCGCTGATCACACATGATTGGCTGGGAGGATCCACAGTGGTGCAAGGTGGATTTGCTCCCTCTTGGTTGGAGGCGTTTGATTAGTTGTGTCTGAAAAATTCATCATTTTAGTTGCATTGGGTTATATGCAGGGGATTTGATTGGTTATTCCGCTGTGCTGCCATGGCATCCACCTGAATCTGTTCTGGGGAAATTGTGGTGCGAGTTTGGGTCTCATCGGAACTCGCGGCCTGCTTGTGGGTGGTCTGTGCACAAAACAGGCTCAACCAAGGTGACATCAGCTCTTTCACCCCAATAGAAGGCGAAAGTGCTATTGCCATCCCTGTACACAGGTGGGGCAGGAGGGGAAATTTCTCAAATTCAAACTGTTTGATTATGCCATAACCTTCAAGGCCCCCACGGGGCTCATCCGCGAGGATATCATGATGCATGGTGCTTGGGAGTCAGTCAAATATGATGAATAGGTCATTTGCCTCATTCCATTGTGTGCGCACCATGTGGATGGTGTGGTCTTCATTGTTAATTTTTATGGAAAATACAATTTTTGCTGCTTCCGCCGCTTCTTCCATGGACATGAACCCAACATCCACCCATCCTCTATGTAAATTTTTATAATTTACCAAGACAGTGTTTGGGAAAGTTGTGGAGAAGGCCTCCCCATTTTTTCCCACAATTTGAGGGAAGTATCACCAACCATAATTCTAAGGCCATGCTCAAGGGAGGACAGGGGTTGGGAGTGTTCTATTTTGGTATATGCGCCCATTTTTTGCAGAAATTGCAAAACTCTGGGTGCGGCGCTGTACTCACCCTTTTTGGTGGGAGGGTGTGTCAACATTCCACTGGGGCATTTTTCCCTGGCGGGTTGGGAGGGCTTTGGGCCTTTTGCGCTGGCCACTTTTTCCCAACTGGTGTTGTTGTGGAATAATTTGCTCATATATATTCTGGTTGATTATCAATCTCAGAGAAACTGCGTAGAATCATGTTACTATAAGTGATAGTAATGGGAAAGAAAAGCTATTAAAGAGATGCTTTTCCCTACTAAAAAGAAATTATATATAATATGTGAAAGAGTTGACTATCATAGAACCCATTTTATTTTAATGATATCAACATGCTGACTTGTAGAAATATAGGGTTTTTTTATCCTGATATGAGCATGACATGCTTAAATGGACGTACACACAGTGAGTAAGCGCCTAGCAGGCTTAGTGAGATAATGACGTATAAAAGGCGCTGGACTATTGACCTGAAAAACAATTTTTTGGTAATGCCTTAGTAATGCAATAAGAGCGCACGTTTAATTGTTTTTAGTGATTACTAAAGTATATATTGCTGAATGTAAATTAGATTAGCAACTTCTTTGTGTTTATATAATGACATTGTACTCAAAGCATCTTATCTGTTGCCTAAACAATGCATTTGTCTAAGAATAAACTTATTTGTTATATCTGATTCTATTCTCCTTTTTAATGCTAAACACTATATAGTTAGAAGTATTAACACTAAAAAGCAAGATTAATAACTATCAAAATGCCTTCTTTCTAAATAAAGACACAGTTGCATGAACATTATAATAAATTGGTAAGATTTTCTTCTCTTTTACAAGCTATCCAGGACCAAAAAAGCTTAAGAGTCTCAGCTAATTCCATGTTAATGGTATCTGGGAGGCACCCTTATTATAACTTTCCAAATTAATAAGCTTAAAAGTAGTACAAAAATAAAAGAATTGAGACCATATCTGGATATATCATGACATTACAGCTTGTAAAGCTATATTATACTGGTTATAGTCATTTAAAAACTAGTGTGTATATATATAGAAATTGATTTTATGCTAAAATGCCTTGTCAATACTTTTTCAGAGGCATTTTACTAATATCATAAATTTAAGCAAATTAGTTATAGTAAGGTTTATTATATAGTATAGAATGAAAATGTTTACAGTGTTTGAAGTAGTTATAGTTTATCTAATTATATAACACTAAAAGTATTTTAAGTGTAGCTTTACTTAATTTTAAGGCATTAAATAATGAGCTCTAAGTACATATAAAAATATATATTTAATACCGTTGATTACCAGCATATTTAATTGCATAAATCTGATGTTTATTAAAAGGTCATCATTTTTAATTCTCTATAGCAGCTTTATAAAAGGTGTTTCAGTAGCCATTCTTATCAGTTTTAGTACTAAATTCTACACTAGTTAAAAGAGTTTTGTAGCCTCGTTTACTTGTATTCAGTCCTACATCAGCTTTTAAGTGCCTGAAAAAGTATAGTTATGATGAAAAAAGTACTTAATGAGTTTATGAGTAAATTTAAAAGAGTTTAAGAAAAAATTATTTTCTGACAAAATATAGTGTAACTTAAGAAGACCAAAATTCTTCTTTAATTATAGAGCTATAGAATTATCTTTTAAGATCCTTTATATACTTTTAGTAACTTGGGTTGACATAAGAAGTATTAAGTTCAATGCTTATAGGTATTAAGGGCACAAGTTAGTCAAATGCCCCTGTATGGATGAGGCTGCAAGCAGATCAGTGTATTATTATTTAACTGTTGGAATGAGTAGAGTTCACACCCAAACTAGTGGAAGTAAAGGCAACTTAACCGCTGTGAATGGGGATGTATGAGCCCCTCTTATGTATTTGGGCGAGCCAAGACATTTTTCCACCATCAGAGTGATGTCATGCAAAATTTTTGCCCTGATGCTTCAGAGGATTTGTTTAAGGAAGAGTATGACATCTCCTAAGATCAGTATAAAAATTGACCACCTTTTAATAATTCAGGGGCTAAAATAAACTTTCAATTTGCCAATAACAAGATGATGACTTGACCAAATTACCCTGATGAGAATGAATAAGGCGCACAGGTAAATACTACTAAATCTGAAAAATAACCAATTCTAAGAGTCACTCAAAAACATGATGTGAGGTGCATCATATGAGCGCCATTACTAAAACCTGAAGTTGATAAGAATATTACCAGATTTGATAATAAGACAATATCTGAATAAGATGCAACTGCCTATAATCCAGAAGCGGAGACAGATAAAATAAACCCTTGACATCCAGTTTCAAAAGTAATCACATAAGAAAGATCTTGAGGATAAAAGAATTAGCTCAAGTGGACAAAGCCAAGAAAGCAGCAGTTAGACGCCGCCTCATTAGGTGATCCTAAACTTCCTATATTGATACCTAAATTTCTACTTATTTCATAAATTATCTTCATTTACTGACTTAATTTTTTTGCTAGAAGTATAAAATACTTCACTTTATACATTACTAAGAAATCTTTTCACAGAATATCTGTTTTATCCCTTTTCTTTTCAATTGAAGTTGTTTGGGTGAATAACTCACCAAAAGCCATTTAGAGATTAGCCAGCAAGCAGAATACAGTAAGCAGTCTGAGATATGCTCTAATATCCAGAACACTCTATATCACGGATACCTTGGAGCTGAGCTGCCAATGGAGAGGTTGGTTTGGCTTCTGTTGAGTCCTGAGGGCCAACGTATAACAAATATGTCAAAGAGTGTCACCAAGAGATTCGCCATGGACACAAAAAGTTTACCAAAGAGATCAATAATACAACTGGTAGCATCATAGGAGAATTTGCTCTATGAGGATGATTGTGATCTAAGCAAAGTTTGTCTAGTGTCTTATCTATGTGGAGTAGACCCCATGAGCAGCAAGTTGGTCTCACATGTTAAGTGAGTTGAGGTCAGAGAGCTGACTGCCCCTAAGTTAAAAGCAATACTACAGTGATATTTTATTTCTTCCATTTCTAATTTGAGTAGTTTGTATATTGCTAACCTAAAATTATGTCAATCTTATCAAAACTATAAATTTTTATTGATAATATCCTAAAAGTAAATAGGACAACATAATGAATCTAAGGGGGTGGAAGGTGAGTTAGTAGGGCGTACAGCTACCAACCTGAAGGTTGCGGGTTTGATTCCCACCCTTCACACATCAATTGGAGTGCCATCCAAAGGAAGCTATTGGCGGTTAGTAGGTATAATAACATGAAAACCTTACCCATGACGTAACCAGAAAAATCTGAGTCCCAATCCAGAGGTGAAAAAAACTTTCTACGACAGAGTTGACCCTGCTCAGGTTTCATGTTTATACTTTCTTTCTCTATTTTGTTAATGTCTGTCCCCTGGTCAGCTTGCCTCGAATATATAAAATAATGAATATAAGGATGCTAAAGTATTGCTTATTTCACATTGCATTGTTGTGTATAATCTTATAGGTCTTTATGTTGAGTGTTTATCATATAGAGTAATGCTGAAGTATACATATCAGGAAGTTGATATGACTGGATGATACGCTACCCATATCAGCGGATCAGAGGGGGATTGAGACAAGTCTCAAGATTTATGAAAAATGGATACACAAATTATAATTGAGTGAAATGAGGACATTTGGCAGATCGAGAAGATTTATGCTAAAATTTGATACAAATGAGAGTAATTTGAAAAGGGAAGAAGAATAGAAGATTACAAAGCCAAGGATGCATCTGGCTGGGGAACTGAGGTATAAAGAGTCTCATGGAAGATTAAAGAGGGGGTCTTTTTAGGAGGAAAAGGGAGCGCAGAAAAGTCTGCGATTTATATTAAAAAGAAATAAAGATAGAAATAAGGGATGATAGCTCTGTATATATCCTATCAAGTTATTAAAAAGTCAGCGATCCTCATATTGTCTGATTCGGTTGCTTAGTGGCTCATACCCTGTGAAAAACCAACTCAGTGAACAAGCCCAGACGCCGAGAATTAACAGTGGTGCTCACTACAGGGGGCCACTAAGCAACTGTAGTTGAAAGAAACAAAAGCCAATTAATTTACAATGATGAGTCCTCATTAATTATGACACAACTTGATCAGATTCTGGGCGCGGTATGCTGAAGAAGCCCAGGAGGCACCTAACCCTAAAAACGAACATTATTCACTGTTACCAAACCAGGGGATGATGAAGTTATGATTAATTTGCAATTTGAGAATTTCCCTGAGCTGACGACCAACCAACAAGGATGCTCCACAAATGTGACTCCTCAACAACTGAGAAATATTATGGAA
>JAKSZP010011528.1:0-14730 GCA_022478985.1 Massospora cicadina | reverse complement strand
TGAATAAGTCCAGTATCCCCATCCAACAAATGGGACATAGTGTTATATAGTTCCTGATATGGTTTGACAGCCGCTGATATCACTATACTTACATATTCAGTGGTTAAGATATTGGCCCCAAGCAGAACGTGTGCTTCCGCCAAAAACTGCTCAGCAAATTCTGACAGAGTTTCGTTTTGGTCAAACTGTATAGTCATAAAGTCAGCTTTTCGTTGACAGATCTTGGTAGCGCCCCCAAACAGCCAGATGATAATCGCTTTTACTTGTGCATAAGATACCAAGCTGTTGGGAAGATAGCAGGTCACCTGATCAGCGCTTTCCACATCTAAAGCGGACAGCAACAATTTCACTTTTTGTCAATCTGTAGCTCCTTCCACAGCTTTTTCAAACCGCTTAAAGTAACCATGTAGGCTCCCATCACAACTAAAAGGAGGTAATTTCTCAATATGAACGAATCCGCTTTGCTCTAGATTTTTGATGCAAAGGGCAGGCGAACTGTTGTCAGAGCGACTATGGGAACCATTTCTTGATGCGTTATCACACAGCCAGCTGGATGGACTTGAACTCATCAAAAAGGAATCGGGAGAGGTGGTGTCACATGGGGGGTTCACCATACTGCCCAATGGATATTCATTTGCTGATCCATAACATTCTTCCCCCAAGTTGTCACTAACTACCCCATTCCCCGCAGCTCCGGTATGCTCCGCGAACTGTTTGTTGATCAACTGTTGCAGCGTTTCATATTGTTGTAATTTCTGGCGGACTCCCCTTTCTTTGTTCAGTTGCTGTTCCACAGCTTGTATTTGTGAACGAACTTCTTTGATTATGTACTGTGAGCAGGTTTACTGTCAGAATGGAGGAGGACTCTTCATTGTAGAGTAATTGGCTTTCTGGTTGCTTTTCAACTATAGTTGCTTAGTGGGCCCCCTGTAGTGAGCACCAATGTCAGAAATTCGACCTTGGGCTCTGCTAGTTGGCAGGCTAACCAGTATGAAGAATGGTCAACCCTTGCCATTTTACCTTAGGCGTTGGGGATAGCAGCGCCAGCTAACCCCTTGGCATGTCACCCGCGCCATTTTGGGGATCCCTAGCCTAAACATTTACTAACGAAATAAAGTATAAACTTATAACAAAAGGTAGATTAGGCAAAGTGAGATGTTTATTGAAAGGGAAGCGCCAGGTTTATACTATTTACAAAAGGGCTACTGCGCCCATCGCCAACCTATCAGCTCTTCTGCTGGTTCTTATAGCCAACCACTTCTCTTCTTCTTCTTCTTTATATACATTATCTCTTCCCTGGCGTTGACCCTCTCACTCCATCCTTCCTGAAGTCCAAATTAGTTTTGGTTCACCCTTGGCCTTAAGTCGCCAGTGAACCATATAAATAAATAGTCTAAATAAATGTCAAATTTTTATTTGACCTTTGAGTTGAAATAATTGCGCCATAATCTACTTCAGTCGCTTGCTTTGACTCAGAATATCTCAGCATCTCGCCGACATCTATTCACGTCTTAGCTTGATATTAAATTAGGCACTGGAAACATCCTCAGCCACCTTGAACTCATAATTGTTGGATATGCCAACATTGGATCAGATGCAAATTCATGGATAAGAGAAACATAGGCTTTCCACCGGAAATCCCACAATGGACCACAAATGGCCGTTGGCGTTGACCACTGATTCTGCTGACAGAATGGATCATCCTTGGCTATCAGTTGATGGTGATCCTTCTACTGATTTGGGGCCACCGATTGGTCCCACTCAAACTTAAATACCAAACTCAGCGGAATACTAATTTTGGCTCAACCCAAATTGGGGAGCAACTAACCAGCAATCAAACCAAATAACACAAAATTCACTCAATAAACCATTCCTCTGGGATTGGCTATATCATTCCAAATAACACCAAATCATTGGAGGATTCCATCTAGTTAAAATCATGACAAGACCCATGAAAATGGTGGCACCAGTGTTGTACTGCCTCAACAACTGCAAGGAGTTACTTATCATATATTGCATAGTTGAGCTGCGCCATGGTCATTTTTTTAGAAAAGTAAGCAACAGGCCGTTCCAATCCATTCTCCCTCTCTTGTAGCAGAGCAGCTCCCACCGCAAAGTTGGAAGTGTCAGTGGCAACAATAAATGGGCGGCTGAGGTCTTCATGTACCATAACCGGGCTTGATAATAGTATAGACTTGATGGCGTGAAATGCAGCGTTGCATTTATTGGTCCAACTAAAAATTTTCTTCCCTGAAGCGGTGTAGAGAGGGGCGGCAACTTCTGAGAGCTGGGGAGTGAATTTCTTGAGGAAGTTACATGTCTCAAGGAAGCTGCGTAACTCTATGAGAGATGAGGGGGTAACCCAATCGTGGATAGCTGCTTCCTTATCTAGGGCAATCATGTGACCATGGGAGAAAGTAATATTTCCTAAGAACTCAACCTTAGGTTCGAAGAACTGACACTTGCTAGCCTTAATTGTAAGGTTTGCCTGTGAAAGTCTCTCCATGATAGACACAAGGTGGCGGGCATGAGATTCTGCATCTGGGGAAAAGACCAGTATATCGTCCATGTATACAATCGCGCAAGTACCCATAAGGTCTCCCAAGACAGCATCAATGAGCCTCTGAAAGCAGGCGGGAGCGTTCTTCAAACCAAATGGCATAACCCTGAACTGATAGATACCTTTCCGAGTGTGAAAAGCAGTCAACCACTCCTGGGCTTCTTTAATGTGGATCTGGTCGAAAGCGTTGATACAGTCAAGCTTGCTGAACACCCTAGCCTTCTCCACGTAGTGGGCAATCTGTTGCTTCAGAGGGAGCGGATGGGGGTCAGGCACTGTTACGTTGTTCATATTGCCATAATCAACGCAGGGATAAAGTGTGCCATCAGACTTCTTCACAAACAGGAGGGGGGAGCACAAAGGTGAGGATTTCCTAAAGATTTGACCCTTAGAGAGCATGTCGTCTACCCAAGCGTCCAAGGCAGCCTCCTCTTTCAGGGACAAGGGGTAAATTGGGGAGGATATCATGACGAGATCCACAGTCAAATTAAACTCAAAGTCAAACTTGGTGTGCTCGGGGAGTGGGCGGCCCTTTGTGGGATCAAACAGATCAGCATATCCACGGATGCATTCTGGAAGAGTAAGTGTTGGGGTCAGGGCATCAGTAGGTTGAATAGAGGATAGGCCCACCTTAGGAGAGGGGCCCAACCTTCTGGGGAGCACAGTGGCGCTCTCATCTAAGCAAGGGATGGTAACCGTGACTCCACCAGGAAATTGTGCATTCATGGTAGAGTCTAGGAGGTTAGTGGCAATGTCAAATTGGCGCCACCAGCCAACACCTAAAATAACTGGATATAGGAGGTTCTTTATCGAGAAGATCTCAACAAAGTAACTATCACCTGCAATGAAAGAAACAGGTGTTATCACACGGTAACTTGGAATGGTTTGAGATGCACCACCCTTCACAAGCTGACAAACTCCCAGGGGTAGCTCCAAGGCCTCTGCCAACTCTTGGCGGATGAAGTTTTCAATTGCACCAGTGTCCACTAAAGTGAGTGCTTGAAAGCTCTTCCCTGAAGAAGAAAAGGTAACCATGAACAAGAAGTAAGCAGAGGAGGGTTTATTTCCCTTAGAGCCAAGGGATGACAGGATGGCTCCAAGCCCAGAGGGCGGCGTATAATGTGGAGTATCCCCTAAATAAGTTTTTTCCATATGACTTCACATTGCCATAAAGTTGTCTACGGGACTTAAATGGTGTGAGGTAACTTAATGTTCTATGTTCGGCGGGAGGAAGGTCTTTATCACATGAGACTACACCAGTCAGGACAGCCAAGCTTTTGGTGGGGTCAGACATGTCTATCTCTTTTTCAGTCTTCCTCTAATGGATCTCTACTCGTTTCTGGATGGATTCCGCCACAAGAGGTGACTCTGGAGTGGCAGGAAAGAGTTGTTCAACTGGGCCAACTGGAGTGGCAGGTTGGGCAGAGGGCATAGGTTCTAAAACGGCAATGGCAGGTCCATACCCTGAAGGAAGTGAATGCTCTGAATCAAATGGGTTAGACTTACTAACCCCCTCTACCTTTGAGGACAAAATTGAGGGGTACTCCGTGGAATGCGGCGGTGCAGGGCCTTGGTGAGGGGACCCCCACCTATGACGGAGGTCTAGTCTCACCTTCAAGCGAGCTCACTGCTGGTTCCAAGTGATACTGGGAGAGTACGGAAGTAGGGCCTTCTAGAATCAGGTTTGAAGTGTCCATAACGGCCAGTGTCTCAGCTGGATGTCACCACTGGATCAGAAACATGCTGGTGCCCCACAGTGATGGATTCATCAAGTTCTAAGATCTGGAGTTCAGCGGTACAATTAGGCTTGGTAGCACAGAGGCTGATAGACAACAGGGATGCAAGGATGAAGCATGTCCCAGATAAGGAGGGGGGTGGGTTATCACATATGCCAAGGGAAGCACCAGTATTATCTAGAGACTTGTGGAGAAGGTTTTTAAATTGTTCAAGAGATTCCAACCTTGATGCTCGCTCTTGAAACAGGCGCAAGTATTGAGCTGTAGTGATGTCTCCTTGGGAAAAGTGTACAAAGGAGTTATAGTCCTCAAAGGTAGCAGGGGGATACTTGCAGGGCTTGACAAATGTTTCCAACGCTGGGAGAGATTACAAGAGGGATCTATTATTCTCACCCGTGGAGAGTAACCATTGGTGAGCTCCCTCTGAAATTTTATGGAGCAGCAGCTGGAGGAGGAGGACGTCAGCTAAGTCCTTGCCTTGAGACTTCTGGCGGTCTCTAAGGCTGGAAAACGTGTTGAAGATCTCATTTTTAAATTTGGAATCCCAAGAAAAGTGGAGAGTGAGACTGGAAGTGGCAGGTACTGCACACTTTATGAGCATCTTGAGTGAGGGGAGCCGCGCAACGCCCTCAGCATACTCTTTGAGGAAGTTAACAACCAAGGCCAGAAGGGATACAAAAGTACCAGCCAGTGGACCGCTTCAATGGGTGACAACTCTGAGAGGATTGAACTAACTTTAGCCACCCAACAGTAGAAGAAACTCACAAAAAAACCAGGCTTTTCTCAGATAATGTCAGGAAAACTGTAGCGCAGGAGGTCACTGGAGGGAAAGACACAGGCCAAAGGTGACACAACAAGGCCAAGTGACCCAAAAAAACTAAGAGACATCCTAAACGGTCAGTATTTTTGTTTCCAAATAGATCTGTGGAACAAAATGCACACCAAACTGACCACAATCATCAGGGTCACGAGGCCCTGGGAGCTGGGAATGGTGGCGAAAAAACTAGGGTAAAAGGCAGCAAAATAGGAGGAGGAAGAGCCGGCGAAATAGGTGGTGGAGAAGGCGGAGGACTCAGGTACAACAGTAGAGGCAAACCAGAGCGGAAAAGGACTCCAGCCATTTCAGAACTTTGCAGAGTTGTATTTTTTGGTAAAACTGAATACAGGAAGTGTGCCCAAATACCTAAACTTAATTAAAATGATCTTTGTATATGAGAAAGGCTTTGCTTTTCTCATCTTGGGACTTAATTTAAAGGGTGTCACTTCACGAAGATTCCAGTGGTTATTGGAATCTAATATGAGCTACAAAATCGTCGTTTTTCAACAAAATCAATTTTTTTTGAATTTGGCCAGATTTTGTAACCTCATATCTTGTGATTTTCTGGAGCTTGAGTTTGATTCCCACCTGGGCTTTTGCCTTAAATAAGCTATTTTTCTCAGCCCTGGCTGGCAAAGCCAAAACCCATTTTTTGTCAATGACCTTAGATGGGTCATTAATGTCCCTTAGGGGTTCTGGTATCTGCCCCAAGGGCTTTCTGGACTTGGCTTTAGAAGGGAGGTTAATTTCAGGAAATATGTCACTAGCTGTGACACCATTGTCACCCATCTAATAACTGCTTCATGCACATCATCATATTTGCACATTTTAGATCATTTTCTATCTGCTCCTACATTATCATGTGATTTTAAAACAGTTTTTCAATTCTTTATTATGGTTGACACTGTAATCAGTGTAATAAAAAAACTTTATTGCAACATCTTTTTTTCACATTCCACTATCCACTCTAATAATGCCACCTTTTCTGCAACACTCAAATATATTTTTTGACATTATAATAAAAAGTTAACTAAATAAATAAAGAATGCCTGAAACTGAGTTAGCCTTATCAATTAATAATGTACAGTACTACCAAACATATGTTACTGTAATGTGTGGGAACAATTGTTGTAGATTGAGGGAGTGAGGAACATGCACAGTGTCATGTGATCAACTGACTGATCCAGACCACTCTATTCATTTTTAGTCAATGTGGAATCACATATAATTTTCCCCTCATTTCTGAAGTTACAAAGTGTGTTATATAGAAAATCTTTCAATATATGGAGCTTATTTTATATTAAAGATTCCTTGGGACTTAAAAATATATTAAATGGAGATTTTCAATATAAAAAAGTTTGATATACAATAGTCCTATTGTATATTCTTTTTATAGAAAACTCATAGTCCATTTATTTATATTTTACTAGCCAATTTTTCCATCTTTGCTTGGGTTATAATTTACCAGATGATTCTAATTATTATTTTAGTTTTTATAATGGTAGACGACCACCAATAAGTATAGAAACCATTAAACCTATCAAATTAACACATAACCACTTGGCAAAATCATTCAACCTACAGAATTAACCATAAAACCAACAACTAATCGCCAACAAAAACCATTTTGTTTATTTAGGATAGGAGGACTTTGGGATCAACTTTACCAAAGAGCCAAAACAATTATTAAACTAATAAAACAATCAAAAACTACAAAATGGTTTTACAAATCCTAAACTATTGAATTAAAAGAATAATACTAAAACGCTCATCTGAAACACTATATGATTAACATTAAAAATCATATATTTTAGAAAGCTTAAATATATTTAATAAAATATTATGAATTTTTGATAAACAGCTTAGGACTATTCCAAAAAAAGTAAAGTATTTGTGTCAAGTTTGGTGATATTTGGTGTAATTTTAGAAGGAGTTTTTCTACATACACATAAAATTCTTTTTATTTATATAGACTAGCTCCTCCTCCATAGCTTAGCTTCAACATAAAATAAAAGTACTATAATCCTTTATTTTAAATAAAACCTATTAAAATGATGGTTGTTCTAACTATATATATAAAGTATATTATATATTACTTAGGTTTATTTTTTAGATAAAACATTATCACTACTATACTTTATGTACCTAAAATATAAAGTTCTTACCTTATAAAGTAAGTTCTTTGCCCAAAAAATCTTTTCCTAGAGCTTTCCAAAATTAACTATAAGTTTTTTATAATATATCTACTTCTTATACAAATAGCACCTATTCCAATAAATACTTTTCCTAAACCTTACCTGAAGTTAAGTATTCATTTATTTTGATAAAACTATGCATTTTAAAGGCAAGGTTTTTTAAAAACTTTACTGTGATGAGCAAGTCATTATCACATTGCCTCTATATACCCCTATAGGAATATGAAGGCCTTAAGTAAAAATCCTTATGGTGCAAATAATTGAAAACCAGCAGATTGAAGATTTGAATGTCAGTTTCAACATATTCTAAGCTCTAAATAGCAGAAAATCATTAAGAAGTGAGCAGGTCATAATTTAGGCAGATTTAAATAAATTTTTTATTTGAGGTAGGAGGACCATGAGACTAACAATACTGATAAAAAATGAAATAAATTAGTAAAAAAGAGAAAACCTGCATAGGAGTCCTGAGTCTCCAGGATAGTAGTCTAACTGACTCCGTCCTGTCAACAGGGATAAATGGTATAAAATAAGGAGGATGGACTGAATAGTCTTAGGGGTGTTATTATATTTTTTGAAGATATATGAATAAGCGTTTACTTCCAGGAACTATGAATTTTCCATGACTGGATCTGGCGGTGCTATTTATGAGGAATAGATCCAAAGTACCATTAGTGGATTCTGTGAGTTAGATGACTATGGAGGCTTTCCAGTGCTTCAGCCTTGGTTGGAAAGCCTTGTTGATAGCTTCCAAAACGATGGTGTGGATATATTACAATGATGTGGCTGCTATTAGAGCTCTGAGAAGTGGGGAAGTTGTGGATAGCACCCTCATGGAAAAAGTAAATAGGTAGGTTAAAATGTACTAGGCGCAGGAAGCTTGAACAGATGGGAAATTTCTCTTGAAGATTATCCTGGATGTGGATACCCTTCTATCCTATGGATGAGAGTATTTTGGACACCACAAACGGGAAAAAGGTGGGAAATGGCATTAGATCTATCCGCAGTCCAATATGCCCTTGTAAGCATTTTCATATGTGAGCTCTAGTTTTAGGGTAAAGTAAGGGGTAATGAGTATACTCCCACATCTTCTTCTGCTCTTATGTGAAGATTAGGATATTTAATGAATCTAAAAGTTGTTCCTAATTAGAGTGACCTTATTACTTAGGCAGAACTATGCTGGACCCACAGGCAGATTATTATTACGTTGGAGGTAATATGGGTTAGCCCCCTGCGTAGTGAGTAGCTGATCAATGCACTGGAAGCTCCAGCTGGAGTGTTTAATACCCAGAGAATACCTTTAAAGTGTGGTTTGGTGCGATGGGGCCTACTGCATTAGGATGAGAGGTCATATATTGTATCAAAGTGTTGGGTGCAGTAGGTTTTGCCAGCCTTAAGGCTTGTGAAAAGTTGCATCCTGCTGCTGTCCAATGGAGACCATTTGGGGTAGGTTACGTTACTTGAACATTCCATATTTGAACTTTGGGTGGTTTGTGATGGTTGTCAATGAGGCCATACCACTTGAGGAACATGGGACAAATAGCTTTTAATACTGATAGGTGCCCGTTGGCCATCCCAAACCATAAGTAGAATAGAGCCCTTAGTGAGTTGAAAAAGGCAGTAGAAAATGGTATGTCATGAGCAGTGTACCATATCTTTGAGAGAATTAGGGTATTAGGTAATACTAGTTTCCTCATAAGCCCTGCTATAAGGCCATGGAGACTAGCTGCACGGCTTAGGATACTCTAAAAAAGTTTACTCTCCATAATTATAGATGCATATCCTACAGAGTCCTGAAACTTCCAAGTGGTGAACTGGTTGATTGGAGGGGGCTGCCTGGAATGAAAAAGTTGTTCTTCTAGATGAAAGGCTGAAATAATTTGCTTTTAAGCCACTGAAGATGGTGCTTGCCAAGTAGTATGACCTCAGTAATGTGGCAATTGATCTTGGCATTGTTTACTTGTTTATTTACTGATTTGCTTAAGGGAGCGAGCATATGATGGATTTGAAACATCCACCACACAATCATCTGAAAATACCAATACTTTGAGAGGGCTCTGACCTGGAGAGATAATGCCTTTTAGGGTCTGATCTATGATGCGCAGGACTGGGTCAAGTACAAAGCTATACAACAAAGGGCTAAGAAGTTCACCCTGTTTAAGCTACCTTTTGGGATGATGTGGTCAGTAACAAACACTGGGCCCTGGATAGCCATGGTAGCTAACTCAGTTGAAATCATTAACCAGTCAATAAAGAAAGTAGGAGGGCGGAAAGTTTCAAGGGATGCCCTAAGTTATTTCTAATGCACATGTAATACAACGTTTGTTGATCTAAGATGAAAAGGGAACCATTTGACCTGGACTGATATATATTGGCAACAGTATGGATATTGTCTCATATACTGCAAATGGGAACAAACCCATACTAATTATGTGATATAGCTGTTTAAGAAACCTTGCCTGGATGCTTAGATAGTATTTTGGGGTTTATTTTAGCATTAAAATTGGTGAGTAAGATTGGGCGCCAGTTGCCCAGATCATTAGGATTCCTTTTTAATGTGACCACAAAGGATTCTGACCCACTAGGCAGTAGGTGAGTTTCTAAAAGGCCTTTATTGATAGAGGCTTTGAGTAAAGGCGCTATTAAATTGAATTGTATCCAATAGAATCATAACTTTTCTCTCTCGTTGCAATTACTTTTGCAACTTATTAAATTCAAGTCTGATTCTAGTTTGATAATCTCAAAGAGGAGATTATTATGCGCCCATGTCAGGGAGCAGTTGGGCAAGTAAGGTAAGAGGAGCAGGTGGTAGGCCCACGGCCTCAAACATTTGAAAACGCCCCAGAGAAACTGGTGGAATAGAAAAAAATTTAAAAAAACTGGCGGTCACTATTTCCCCAGAAATCCTCATTAGGCAAGCGCGATGCAACCAGTACATCAACACGCCACACTCCCAACCACTCTCGTCGGTGGAATATGGAGTCCGCATATTTCTGGACATCCAACAAACAGCTCTATGGGAAAATTTTGTGGGGATGTGCACACCTTTTTCCCAACCACAGTGTACGTCGCACCTCACTCCATGTCACACGGTTGGCTGGACCTTGGTTTCAAAAACAAGGAGGCAGCAGACGAAGCTACTTCAGTGCACATAGTGATTGACCTCCCTGAAGGGCAATGGGTCATTGAAACCAAATGCACCAGATGGACAAAATCAAACCAAATTTTCCTCACATTTGACTTTTTGCCTACTACGGTAAAACGTGCCATTTTGGAGCAACACCTGAAAAATGGTCTCACCATTTATGGCGAAATACAATCTTTTGAGATGCAACACTTTATGCTGATGCCATACCTTTGCACTGGCAAAGCCATCGCAGTTCTGACCCCAACCGAGGAGATTGCAAAGGACCTAACCCAGATCCCACACTACACATATATCAATATAGAAGGGCATACCACCCACCCTTTCCAGGTAACTGTGGACAGCGCGCCCCCCATCTGCACCCACTTTGATGCATTTGGCCATAAGGCACATGCATGCCCCACCAAGAAGGGCATCACATTCCAAGAGCACCCCTCAGCGGCCATGGCCAGTGGAGAGGCACACTACAAACCAACCGCAAGTACCAAAGAGGCTTTCCCGTGGGGAGCACAAGGCTGCTACCTACTGGTAAAACCTATTTCCCCACAAGAGCGGAATAAGGCCAAGCAGGCCCGCAGGGCCATGGCCAAGGAAGCGGCCAAAGTCACCAATGCTATCCCACACTCCCAACGCCAGGAGGACATTGAAACCTTTGCAGCAGAAGCAACTTGGGAATCCATCAACTAATCAGATTGGGAAGCCCATGCTGATTGGGCCACCCAATCTGAGGATCCAATGGGTGACTCGATTTCACCCCATCTTTGCAACTAAGCTCCAGTCAAAACTGACTTGGGTTCCAACCTACATGAAAATTTTTTTAAACCCTCTCGATGGTGCACCAAACTCATCTGCACCACAAAAAATTCATTCGACGTTGGGGAAACAAAAGGTGAAGGCAAAAGCCAATGCAAACCTTTCTGCTAAAATCAAAACTACCAATAGTGTTGCTGCAAACACCCGCGCTGCTGTGAAGGCCCGTGGGGATCTAGAGGAGGCTAGTGGGCCCAGGTGCCCACCCCCTTGCACCTAAGGTGCGATGGGGGAAACCTTCACTTTAGGGACATTGAATATTGCCAGACTCAAGGCCTCGCCATCCTGGGCTAGGAAACTGAGTTTTTTACAAAAATCTTACCCGTGGATATCCTGGCCATCCAGGAGCCCCACTGTCCACAAGGTTCCGAGGATGCTTGGAAAACCATGCTCCTCCCATCCCTATCCTTTTGGTCAGAGCACTGTGGGGTGCTAGTTTGGAAAATCAATTTTTTCAAATTTTTATCATTGGAATATTTCCTCAATGGCTGAGTCCTCATTGTCACTTTCTCGTGGGCCAACGTGGCACATGCCATCATCAACATCTACGCCCCAACCTGTGCATGAGAACGTCAGGACTTTTTCTCATTGGCCAAATCCCTCCTGTTACCCCCAGACCCTTTTGTAGTTGGCAATATAAACTGTTGGAAAAAAACACCAATGGACCGTTGGCCTTCCTCCTCCCACGCCCCCAGGGTCACATAGAACCTTACATTCTAAAGGCCACCCTTGGGTTAATGGATGCGCTGCCATGGCGAGCCCCACTGCTTGAAAACATGATGCAACCCCACGTCCACAATGGCCAATTAAGGTCCATGACCCGCATAGACCTTATCCTTACGCCGGCGAAATTCCAACCCCACATTTCCCACTTCAAAACAACAAAAATTGAATTCTCCAACCACCAGCTGGTCTTAATAACCTACCACCTACCTGTCACAGTGGCTAAGGCCCCACATTGGTGCAAACTCCACCCTCCCGAACTTGTGTCGCCAGGATTTTCCACTTGGGTGGAATCAGCAACTTTGGCAAAAGAGTTTGTACACTATCTTGCGTGGACCCCATCTCCACATGGGCAGCCTTCAAAGTGGATACCATCCACCACTCTCGCCACCTCTCCTCCCGATGCTCACAAGCCACATCAGCCATCATCTCGCGCGCTCTGGCAGAGTTGGCACACCTGGAGTCCGACATCCCAGCCACAGGATACAGCCCTGCATGGGGCTGGAAGTGGGCGGAGGCAGCCGCCCACCTCAACGCGCTCAAAAGGCAACACAAACATCAGGTTTGTGTTCAGTACAGGGCCAAATGCATTACAGAGGGTGACAAGTGCACCGCATATTTTATTAAAAAAATTTTTCGCACCTCACCAGAGCATGGCCTGCACACAGGTGTGAAGATTGGATGATTCCATCATGGATACGCCAGCTGAAGTGGCAATTGAAACACAAAAGTATTACTCTGAGTTATACTGATCCAATCCAATTTAGCCAGCCAAAGTGGCAGAATTTCTTGACCAAACCCACATCCGCACCAATTCACAGTACCCGGAAATAATGAATTTGATTACTCCAAATGAATTATGGACAGCCATCCGCGGTGCACCAAACTGGAAATTCCCAGGCCCTTGATGGCATTCCATATGAATTCTATAAAAAGTACTTCAAATATATCCCCACTACTGCTTGCCTCACTTAACCAGAGCCTTCTGGAAACGCGCCTCCTACCAGGAGGACAAGAGGCCTTCACTGTCACACTCTTCAAGAAAGGGGACAAGCTAGACTTAGCCAACTGGCGCCCCATTTCTTTAACTAACACGGATACAAAAATTTTTACAAAAATCATGGCTAACCGTTTAGGAATTGTAGCATCTGCCACCATCTCCTCAGAACAATTCGATTTCATACCCAGAAGGTCGATTTGGGACAATGTGCACTCTGTGGTTAATGCATGTCAGTCCACAGACTCTGGGGCACTTGTATTCTTGGACCAACAGAAGGCCTATGATAGATTAAACTGGGAATACCTCAGGGCCTGCCTCCATCAATCTCGCTTACCCCCTCGCTTCATCAACTGGGTGATGCTGCTCACAGAATCTGCAACAATGGCAGTACGTGGCCCTGGATTCCTAATGGAAGTAGTCCGCCCTCAAAGGGGCTTGCGACAAGGGGACCCCCTTAGCCCACTCTTATAAAACTTCAGCCTTGACCCACTACTTTGAAACGTGAATGCCCAACTCATTGGGGTCCATTTGCCAGGCTAAGCCCCAGTCAAGGTGATGGCATTTTCAGATGACTGTGTGGTTGGGGTGTCTAATAATAAAGATGCACGCGCACTTGAAGCTCTCATCCAGGAGTATTCCCGGGTAAGTAATGCTGAACTGAACGCTTCCAAAACCAAAATCATCCTCCTTGGTCGGTATCAAACCTGCTGGGCCCCAGCAACCAGTGCCCAGCCCGGCCCATCTGCTCGCACACATGCTCGCCCTCCCAGCTCACCCCACACCGCCCCACTAGTGCTCCCCTTCGTGCCACGCCCTACCATAGGGCCAGTCCTCCATCTGGGCGTGTGGGTGGAAGCAGGCGGGTATGCATCAGCAGTAATGGAGAGTCGTATTATAGACAACGTGACAAAGTGCATCGCCTCCCTCAGAACCCACCCTACTTCCCTTACTTTCAGGGTTGTTTTAGCCAACTCTATGCTCCTCTCCAAAGTCTGGTTTGGAGCCCACGCCATCCCCTTCTCCACAAGCTTTATCAAATCCTTGTAGGCCCTGCTGCAAGGATGGCTTTGGTCAGGACGCCCACCACCAGTATGGCTAGAGGTCATGTTTAGCCCTCATCATCATGGTGGCATGGGCCTGCTTGACTTCAAAGCCCATGCTGCCAAGATCCTGGGCACCTGGATTGCAGCTGTCACCGCCCCTACGCTCCCCTCCCAACACTGGTGCCGTGCGGCCCACTCCAACTTCTCCCACGCCTTGGGCCTCAACAATCCATCAAATCCTCACTCCCTGATGAAATACCTGGCTTCACACCCATCGGCCACAGGTCCTCACGGGACTAAAACCCAATACAAACGAATCCTCCTCTCCAAGCGGAGCACTGAGTGGAGAATTCATATTACCGGACACACAGCCCAGAGAGGCCGCCCCTCTCCTCAGTTCACACAAGAGGTACAGGGGCTACCCATCCAAGATGGCGTGATCCCCACACGGCCCCATGTCCTATCCAGGGTGGACTACCTGGACATGATGGACATCCTTTACTCCATTGAGACCCAAAAAATTATCTGGAAATACGCACACCATCCTCTGTTGCAGCCTCAAATCTGTTTTCATGTGTGGCGCTGCCTGAGGCAGGTGTACCATACGGCTGAGCGCTCTAATGCTTTACACTCATCCTGCGTCGTGAGTGGCCAGTATGGAACGCTGTTCCACCGCCTGGAGAAGTGTCCTACCTCTAAAGCGA
>JAKSZP010011527.1:0-14769 GCA_022478985.1 Massospora cicadina | reverse complement strand
GGGGAGGATTTATTTTAGTTTTTAGTTTCAGTATTGTCTATCCCCTGGTCGGCTTATCTTTCTTAAATAAAAGTGTAGATGTGCTAGGACCACAACCCCAGACTACCAATAGGAATCGCTATATATTGATAAATATTAATCACTTTACAAAATGGATAGAAGAAGTGGCTCTCCCTGCCAATCTGCAAAAGCTGACGCGAATTTACTTCACCAGTATCTTTTCGCTTGATATGGATGTCCTCAAGTCCTCCTCTGTGACAACGAAAAAACTTCGCCTCTAGAGTGGTCAAGATGCTAGCTACCTCTATGTGGCCCAACAGCTTTTTTGGCCCCCTGAGAAACTCAAATAATGGAACCACTGAAAGAGCAAATGTAACTTTGGTATCTATACTGAGAAAAATGGCCACCCTAGACCCTCTACGCCGGGATCTCTTTCATCCTAGTGCTTTTATGGCTTTCCTCAATAGCACATTGGATTCTCAGAATGTCTCTCTTCCCCGTTCTTTATGGGAAACAACCTGTGATACCCGCTCTGATAGCCAAAATTTTCTTTACTGGTAAGACAGATGACCCTTACAATGCTTTGAAGAGATTGGCCCAGCAAATCGTTCAGCTACAATCTGAGGTTATGGCTAACTTAGCCAAAATGATTATTAAAGAGGGCCATGTTGCCAATGAGTCCAGGCCTCCATTTTACACCATTCAACTCTCTGATTGGTTTTACTACCATAATTGTATTACAGTTTGGAGTGAGAAGCTTGGCTCCATTTGGGAGGGACCTTTTGTCATCACATATAAGAGGGGTGGCGAATATTCTATTAAATCCCTTACTAAAAGATTTTATTAACCAAGTTCATGGACGTTTATTAAGCCCTTATTCTCCCATAGTACTCTTAAGAAGTAATGTCAGACAATTAAAAGTCCATTTAGTAACTTTTCGCTCTCGTTACAAACACTTTTGCAACAAATCTAATTCAAATCTAGGTAAGTTTGATAATCTCATTGAGGATATTAGTGTGCACCCAATGTTGGGTAGCAGTTGGGCGAGCAAAGTTAAGGGCACAGGTGTTGGCCCCACATCAACCAAGTTTCATAAACGCCCCAGCAAAACTGGCGGCATAGAAATTTTAATAGTAAAAAACTGGCAGTTAACTTTCCCCAGAAATTTTGGCCTAGTAAGAACGCTGCAACCAGTTCATCAATACGCCGTACTCCCAACCACTATTGTTAGTGGAAAACGGGGCGTGTGTCTTCCTGGATATACAACATATGGCGCTATAGAGAAGTTTTGTTGAGATGTACACACACATATTCTAAATGAAGTGTATGTCGCACCACACTCCATGCCTCGCGGTTGGCTGGTTTTAGATTAAAAACAAAAATATGGAGGACAAAGCCACAAAAGAGCAGGTGGCGGTGGACCTCCTGGACAGTCAATGAGTAGTTGAAATGAAGCGCACTTGCTGGACTAAATCCAATCAAATTTTCGTTACCTTCGACGTCCTACCTACTACAGTTAAGCGCACCATACTGGAGTACCACCTGAAGGCTGGGATCATCGAATATGGAAAACCAATCATTTGAGATGCAGCGCTTTACGCTCATGCCAGACCTGTGCACAGGCAAAGTGATTGCTGTTCTCACCCCATCCAAGGAGGTAGAAAAAGTTTTGACCTAAATCCCACGCACCTCATTTGTGTGTAAATTGATGGGCAAAAATCCCACCCCCATTCTGGGTCACCGTGGATAGCGCACCTACTATCTGAAACTTATGTCACGCTTTTGGTCACAAAGCCCATACCTGCCCTGCCAAGGAGGGCATTACTCAAACCGAAATAATCCTGGAAGCAATGTGCAGTGAAGACGCCCACTATGAACTGGCAATAGACACCAACACAGCCTTCCTGTGGGCGCGCTTGGGTGTTAAATTAAAGTGAAACCTGTGTCCATGCAGGAGCGTAAGAAGGCCAAGCAGGCCTACAAGGCGGTGGCCAGGGCGGCTGCCATAACTGAATCCATGATTCTGCCTGCCCAGACCCAGGAAGACATCGAATCATTCACTGTGGAAGCGGCTTGTGAATCCCTTCACCAATCAGATTGGGCCATCCAAGCTGACAACCTGATTGGAGAGTTAGATTCACCGTCCAATGCCACCAAGTCTTAAACAAAACCGAGTCACCCACCAATCTACCTTTCAAAATTTCATCAACAGGTGATAGTACACCACAAGTGCGCAACAAACAAAAAAACAAAAATATCCAAGGGGAAATAAACAGAAGGCAAAAGCCAACGTCAACCCCACCGCAAAAGCTACCTATAATGAACTTTACTTTGTTGCACAGAAATCCATGCTGCAATACAGCGACGTGCTAAAAAAGAGAAGGCTGAAGGGCATGGGTGCCCTTCACCTCACATCCAAGGTGTGATGGGGGGAGCCTTTACTATAGGGACGTTGAACATTGCTGGACTCAAGGCCTAACCATCCCAGACTAAAAAACTGAGTTTAATAAAAGATATATTCCCATGGACATCCTGACAATTCAAGAAAACCACTGTCCGTGTGGTGCAGAGGACACATGGGCAACCATGCTCCTCCCTTCACTTTCCTTTTGGTCGTCGCACTGTGGGGTGCTTGTTCAAGTGACCCATAACTTTAAATCTATTTTGTCAACATTATACCTCGACGGCCATGTTCTTGTTGTCATCTTTTTGTTGCATGTCTAAGTGAACTCTGTCGTTAACATCTATGCCCCAACCTATGCATGCGCTCATCAGGAATTCTTCTTGGCCATCAATTCCCTCCTGCTACCCCCCAACCCATTTGTTTTTGGTGACATGAACTGCTGGACCAACCCAGCCACAGACCGCTGGCCCTCATCGCCTACACCCCTGAAGGGCACATAGAACTTTGCGTTCTAAAAGCCACCCTGAGGTTGTTTGTTACTCTGCCACATCATGCACCGCTACTCCCAAACATGTCTCGCTTCCATGTGCACAATAGCCAACTGAGGTCTATATCCCACATTGACCTCCTTCTCGCACCATTGAAATTTCAATCCCAAGTTTTCCCCTTTACCACGACGAAAATTGATTTATCTGACCACAGGATGGTATCTTTTTCCTTCTCTTTGTCCAATCCAGCGGCACTGGCGCAGAAGTGGTGCAAACTATGCCCAGCCAAGTCATGTCGCACAGGTTTTCCTTGTGGGTGGGCGCCAAGACCTTGGCTCCAGAGTTTACCTTACTTTTATGTGCAGACCCACTTTCCACATGGTCAACCTCCAAAGCAAACACCATCCACCATGCTTGCCACATCTCATCACGTCGCTCATGTGCTGCCACATCAGTCATTTTGTGCACACTGGCAGAAGTGGACCATCTGGAATCCTATGTCCCAGCAGCAGGCTACAGCCTGGCTTGGGGTTGTAATTGGGCAGAAGTGTCCGCTCGCCTAAACGCACTGGTAAGACAACACAAATATTTGGTTTGTGTTCAGTATAAAGCTAATCATATAACAGTGGGCGACATGTGCTCCACTTACTTTTTTCAAAAAGAAATTTGCAACACACCAGAGTTTTGCACTGCCCACAGGTGCGGAGGCCAGACCGCTCCATCTCAGATACTCTGGCTGAAGTGGCAACCGAAGTACAAAACAATTACTCTGAATTGTATTGCTCCAGAATTAGTTAATATGACCAAAGTGGACAATTTTCTCAAAAGTGCGAATATCTGCATCATTTCCCGTTATCTGAAGTTGATGAATTTGATCTCGCGGGATGAACTCTGGTCTGCCATTTGTGGTGCACCATACAGGAAATGCCCAGGTCCAGATGGCATTCCTTATGAGTTCTATATGAAATATTTCATATCTTTCCTCCTTAAAGCTTGCTTCAATGAAATAATGCCTTATGGAAACGCGCCTCTCCCTGGAAGACAAGAGGCCTTCATGATACCGCTATACAAGAAAGGGGATAAGCTGGATTTGGCCAACTGGCGCCCCATTTCACTTACTAATACAGACACTAAACATTTTACAAGTTCATGGCAAACCATCTAGGGGTAGTTGCCTCTGCTCTCGTTTCCCTTGAGCAATTTTGTCTAATTCCCAGACGGTCTATTTGGGACAATATACACACCGTGTCCAACGTCTGCCAATCCACACTTCTGGAGCACTTGTTTTTTAGACCAGCAGAAGGCCTATGATAGAGTCAAGTGGGATTACCTCAGAGCCTGCCTCCATAATCATCACCTCCCCTATCACTTCATTAATTGGGTGATGTTGCTCACGGAATCTTCCACAATGGCTCTGCTTGGCCCTGGCTTCCTCACGGATGTAGTTCGCCCTCAAAGGGGCCTACGCCAGGGGACCCTCTAAGACCACTCTTGTATAACTTCAGCCTTGACCCACTTCTTTGCAATGTAAATGCCAGCCTTACTGGTGTCCATCTGCAAGGCCAAGCACCAGTAAAGATGTTACATTTGCTGATGATTGTGTGGTTGGGGTGTCTAACAATCATGATGCACGCGTGCTTGAAGCTACTATCCAGGTAAAATCCAGGGTAAGTAATGCTGCACTTAACGCCTTCAAAACCGATATTGTTCTCCTCAGTTTAGTATCAAGCTCGCTGGTCCCAGCGTCCCATTTTCTACCTGCTTCAAAGACTTGCTCATGAGATCACTTGCCTTGCCCACCCCATAACGCCCCACTTGTATTCCCCTTTGTGCCAAGCCCCACCGTTGGCCCAGTACGCTATTTGGGGGTGTATCTGGAAGCGGGAAGATATGCCTCAATTGAGATGGAGCATCATATCCTAGACAAAGTTATGAAATACATAGATTCCCTCAAAGCCCGCCAGACCTCCCTTACAGGAAGGGTAGTACTAGCCAGCTCTATTCTCCTTTCTAAAGTTTGGTTTGGGGCCCAAGCCATCGCTTTTTCCAAAGTTTCTCCAATTCACTATATGCCCTCCTGCAAGGGTGGCTCTGGTTAGGCTGCCCACCGCCAGTGCGCCTGGATGTCATGTTTGGCCCTCGCCATAGTGGTGGCATAGGCCTGCTCAACTATGAGGTCCACGCCGTTAAAAATCTTGGCACCTGGATCGCTGCAGTCACCAACCCAACGGTCTCAGCCCAACACTGGTCTTGCGCGGCCTGCTCCAACTTCTCCCACGCCTTAGGCCTCAGCAATCCTAACCACCCCCATTCTTTGTCAAAGTATCATGCCTCACACTCTTCTGCTGCGGGCCCACATGGGACGTCGCCCCACTTCAAAAGAATTCTCATTTCCATGCAGAGCACTGAGTGGAGAATTTGCATCAGTGGGCACACTGCCCGGAGGGGGCGCCCTACTCCTCATTTCACCCAGGAAGTACAAGGCCAAGCCATTCTGAACGGAGTGATACCCATGAGATCCCCTATCATAGCCAGGGTGGACTATCAGGACATGTTTGACATCCCCTACTCCCTTGATACCCAGAAATCCATTAGAAAGTACGCCCACCACTCTCTTCTGCAGCCGCATATTTGTTCCAATGTGTGGCACTGCTTTAATGGGTATACCATACTGCCGAGCGCTCTAACGCTTTTCACTCATCTTGTGTCATGCGTGGCCAGTATAAAAACCTTGGTTCAACGCCTGGAAGAGTACCCTTCCTTGAAAGCGATCTGGCGCGAGGTTCAGCATCTCTTTCTCCAGGATCAGGCACAGCCCTTCAGCCTGTCTAAGGACATCTTCGCTTTGTCTTGGTTTCTCCTATACCACCTTCCCTCTATGTCTTAGTGGTTGCAATTACTATGTGGACTATCCACACGGTTGTCTTGGATGACATATCATTCTCTACTCCACCAACCATAAAGCTGTACGCCAGTTCCAGTCGCATTTTGTGGACCACTTTCAAGCTAATATGTTTGGTATTTACCACCCTGTTGCCGCCAGTTGATCTCATCCTGGTTTCCAGTTTGGTTCATCCCTTCAGACCCCTTCCTAAATATGTGCTCTATAGTGGCGAAAGCCCCTACACACGTAACCCCTCTTCCATTTCTTAGCGTTCCCGCTGGCAACAGGAGATAGCCTTTGCTTCTCTGGGGTGCTCTCCACTTGCTGATGTTCGTTTAATTAGCTTACTTATCAAAAGTGTCCATCCCTGGTCAGCTTTCCCCAAATAAATATTTTAAAAAATTTTTAAAAGTCCAATTAGGTGAGAAGAGTATATTCGTGGTGATAGGTCAGTTATTATACAAAAAACCCTAGACAATACTCAGTGGAGTACATTCAATTGACAATTCTTCTCCGCCTCAACTTCAGCCAAAAGTTTAAGAAATTGACACTCTGACACTCTGACACCTTAAAACCTTCAACGAAATAGATCAACTGACCTGGATCTCTCCCAAGCACCAGCTTGAATCTGGTGCAGGTTCCTAAGAGAAAACCACCCCTATTCACAGACCTTAAGGGGGTTCAAGGGGATAAAAATATTTTCCCACCAATCATCAACTAGAAACTGTGGTAATAAGCAAGCTACCAACCCTTATCAGATTGCAGATTTTAGTAATAATACTAAAACGCTCCCCCTTGAGTACGATATACCAGGTTTCCAACCCCGATCTACAATCTAAGTTCTACTCATATGCTATGGCTTTCAGGAAGGCGATAGGCTAAATTGTCATTTAGCCAAATTGGGAAGCCCCTCGCCTCTTCTAATATTACATTGCCTCCCTCTACTAAGCTTCAAAATAGGTAAAGACTAAGCTTGATCAGTGTTTTAAGTCTTTTCTTTATTCCCCAGTTTTTATTATTAGTAAAAATTATGAAAATAAGATTCTTTAAAATTTTATATTAGTCCTCTCATTTAGATAAGAGAAATGGCTATCACAAGCTATAAATACTCTGTGACTGCTGTTTTGTTGAAATAATAATCCCATAGCACCTGCAAGATTTCACTAAGCCAGGATTACAACAATTGCTATTGTATCTGCAGAGCACTATGTTCAGAAGATCAAACATCTCTGTTTAAATTTTAGAAACAGTAATAAATCAAGAAGCACAAAGACAACATCGATGAATCCCCCCCTCAGGTTGGGACCATCTAGTACTAAAAAAAGAAGCACAAAGACAATCCCACCTATTTAACAAATAGTTTAAACCAGAACACAGTTATTTGTAAAAAGTCCTATACTTGAGGGAAACCTTAGGTGACAACTTTCTTTATAGAAAGTTCTTTTCTAGTAAAAAAGCTTTTTAACAAAAGTGGTAAATAATGTCTTTAAACATGGTAAGATTATGATAATAAAACAGAAAATAAGAAGATCAAAAGCTAGAATTATACTCCTTAAATAAAATTTAGAAAAGTAAATATAAAAATGAATCATTTAAATAGCCTAGGCTCAAATTTTAAGTGCCAAACCATATTAAAGCTTTGCCTTCAACATCACTTAAGTAATTACCCAAAAGCCTTCAACTTGTGTTTTGCTGGGTAACTTCTTCACATATCTCAAACAATACTTTTTAAAAACACTTTTAGATTTTAGCTTTAAGCTTTAATATTTAATTTATTGTGAGGAAGGCTAACCATGAAACGGGCACTTCCAAATTTGACCCAAAGGAAACAAAACTTAGAACAGGGAAGGCACCCCAGAGAAGCGAAGCTATCTCTTGTTGCCAGCGGGAACGCCACTTATTGGGAGGGGGAGGGAACGTGTGAAGGGGCCGTAGCCACAATTGAACACGTGTGGAGGAAAGGGTCTGAGTTGATGAACCAAACTGGGAACCAGGAGGAGACCAGTTGTCAGTGATGCATGGGAGGTATTCAAACATCCATACCTGAAAGTGGTCCACCAAATGAGACCAGAATCCGTGGTCAGCTTCTTGGAGGGAGGATGGAGCCTGTGATGGCATCCAAGACAATAGTGTGGATAGTCCACATGGCTATTAAAACCACCAGAGCACGGAGGGAGGGTGGAAGGGGGGAGGCCATTGATAAAGCAAACATATCTCTTGACAGACTGAAGGGATGTAATTTGACTCTGGCCCATCAGACGTTGAACTTCGCGCCATATCACTTTAGAGGTAGGACACTTCTCCAGGCGGTGGAACAGCGTTCCATACTGGCACACACGACGCAGGATGAGTGTAAAGCTTTAGAGCGCTCAGCCGTACAGTACACCCACCTCAGGCAGCGCCACACATGGGAACAGATTTGAGGCTGCAATAGAGGATGGTGTGCATATTTCCAGATAGTTTTTTGGATCTCAATGGAGTAAGGGATGTCCATCATGTCCAGTTAGTCCACCCTGGATAGGACATGGGGCCGTGTGGGGATCACGCCATCTTGAATGGGTAGCCCCTGTACCTCCTGTGTGAACTGAGGAGAGGGGCGGCCTCTCTGGGCTGTGTGTCCACTAATACTAATTCTCCACTCAGCGCTCCGCATGGAGAGGAGGATTCTTTTGTAGTGGGTTTTAGTCCCGTGAAGACCTGTGGCTGATGGGTGTGAAGCCAGGTATCTCATCAGGGAGTGAGGGTTCGATGGATTGTTGAGGCCCAAGGCACAGGAGAAGTTGTAGTGGGCCGGGCGGGACCATTGTTGGGAGGGGAGTGTAGGGGCGGTGACGGCCACAATCCAGGTGCCCAGGATCTCGGCAGAATGGGCTTTGAATCAAGCAGGCCCATGCCTACATGATGATGAGGGCCAAACATGACCTCTAGCCATACTGGTGGTGGGCGGCCTGACCAAAGCCATCCATGCAGCAGGGCATACAAGGATTTGAAAAAGCTTGAGGAGAAGGGGATGGCGTGGGCTCCAAACTAGACTTTGAAGAGGAGCATAGAGTTGGCTAAAACAACCCTGCCAGTAAGGGAAGTAGGGTGGGCTCTGAGGGAGGCGATGCGCTTCGTCACGTTGTCTAGAATATGACTCTCCAATACTGCTGATGCGTACCTGCCTGCCTCCATCCACATGCCCAGATGGCGGACTGGCCCTATGGTAGGATCTGGCACAAAGGGGAGCACCAGTGGGGTGGTGTGGGGTGAGCTGGGAGGGCGAGCACATGTGCGAGAAGATGGGCCAGGCTGGGCACTGGTCGCTGGGGCCCAGCAGGTTTGATACCAACCAAGGAGGATGATTTCGGTTTTGGAAGCGTTCAGTGCAGCATTACTTACCCAGGAATACTCTGGATGAGAGCTTCAAGTGCGCGTGCATCTTTATTATTAGACACCCCAACCACACAGTCATCTGCAAGCGCCATCATCTTGACTGGGGCTTGGCCTGGCACATGGACCCCAGTGAGTTGACCATTCACGTTTTGAAGTAGTGGGTCAAGGCTAAAGTTGTATAAGAAAGGGCTAAGGGGTCCCCTTGTCAAAAGCCCCTTTGAGGGCGGACTACTTCCGTTAGGAAGCCATGGCCACGCACTGCCATTGTTGTAGATTCCATGAGCAGCATCACCCAGTTGATGAAGCGAGGGGGTAAGCGGAATAGATGGAAGCAGGCCCTAAGGTATTCCCAGTTTACTCTATCATAGACCTTCTGTTGGTCCAAGAATGCAAGTGCCCCAGAGGCTGTGGACTGGCATGCGTTGGCCACAGAGTGCACGTTGTCCCAAATCGACCTTCTGGGTATGAAACTGAATTGTTCTGGGGAGATGGTGGCAGATGCTACAATCCCTAAACAGTTAGCCATGATATTTGTTAAAATTTTTGTATCTGTGTTAGTTAAAGAAATGGGGCACCAGTTGGCCAAGTCTAGCTTGTCCCCTTTCTTGAAGAGTGTGATGGTAAAGGCCTCTTGTCCTCCTGGTAGGAGGCGCGTTTCCAGAAGGCTCTGGTTAAGTGAGGCAAGCAGTAGTGGGGATATATATTTGAAGTACTTTTTATAGAATTCATATGGAATGCCATCTGGGCCTGAGCATTTCCGGTTTGGTGCACTGCAGATGGCTGTCCATAGTTCTTTTACAGTAATCAAATTTATTATTTCTGGGTATTAGGAAATGGTGCGGATGTGGGTTCAGTTGAGAAATTCCGCCACTTCAGCCAGCTGAATTGGATTGGGTCGGTACAACATGAAGTAATACTTTTGTATTTTGATTGCCACTTCAGCTGGCGTATCCACAATAAATCATCCGATCTTCACACCTGTGTGCAGGCCACGCTCTGGTGTGGTGTAAAATTTTTTTTAAAAAAAATGTGCGGTGCACTTATTGCCCTCTGTAATGTGTTTGGCCCTGTACTGAACACAAACCCAATGTTTGTGTTGCCTTTCAAGTGCGTTGAGGTGGGCGGCTGCCTCCGCCCACTTCTGGCCCCATGCAGGGCTGTATCCTGTGGCTGGGATGTTAGACTCCAGGTGTGCCAACTCTACCATATCACGCGAGATGATGGCTGATGTGGCTCATGAGCGTCTGGAGGAGAGGTGGCAAGAGTGGCGGATGGTATCCTCTTTAAAGGCTGCCCATGTGGAGATGGGGTCCGCGCAAAATGGTGCAACAAACTCTTTTGGCAAAGTTGCTGATTTCACCCAAGTGGAAAATCCTGGTGACACAAGTTTGGGGAGGCGGAGTTTGCACCAATGTGGGGCTCTAGCCACTGAGACAGGTAGGTGGTAGGTTATTAAGACCAGCCGATGGTTGGAGAATTCAATTTTTGTTGTTTGGAAATGGTAAATGTGAGGTTGGAATTTCGCCGGCGTAAGGATAAGGTCTAAGCAGGTCATAGACCTTAATTGGCCATTGTGGACGTAAGGTTGCATCATGTTTTCAAGCAGCGGGGCTTGCCACAGCAGCGCATCCATTAACCCAAGGGTGGCCTTTAGAACGTAAAGTTCTACATGACCCTGGGGGGCGTGGGAGGAGGAAGGCCAATGGTCCATTGGTGTGTTTAACCAACAGTTCATATCGCCAACTACAACATGGTCTGGGGGTAATGGGAGGGATTTGACTGATGAGAAAAATTCCTGACATTCTCGTGCACAGGTTGGGGCATAGATGTTGACAATAGCATGTGCCACGTCGGCCCACAAGAAAGTGACAACAAGGACTCAGCCATTGGTAAAGGATTCCAATGATAAAAATTTGAAAAAATTGTTTTTCCAAACTAGCACCCCACAGTGCTCTGACCAAAAGGATAGGGATGGGAAGAGCATGATTTTTAAGCACCCTTGGAACCTTGTGGACAGTGGGACTCCTGGATGGCCAGGATATCCACGGGTAAATTTTTTGTAAAGAACTCAGTTTCCTAGCCCAGGATGGCGAGGCCTTGAGTCCGGCGATATTCAACATCCCTAAAGTGAAGGTTTCCCCCATCACACCTTAGGTGCGAGGGGGTGGGCACCCAGGCCCACTAGCCTCCTCTAGATCCCCATGGGCCTTCATGGCAGTGTGAGTGTTTGCAGCAACACTATTGGTAGTTTTGTTGATTTTAGCAGAAAGGTTCGCGTTGGCTTTTGCCTTTGCTTTTTGTTTCCCCGACATGAGAAAATTTTTTGGTGCAGATGAGTTTGGTGCACCAACGATTGGGTCAAAAAATTTTTTTGGGTAGGTTGGACCCCAAGTCATTTTCAACCGGAGCTTGGTTACAAAGATTGGGTGAAATTGAGTCACCCATCAGATCCTCAGATTGGGTGGCCCAATTGGCATGGGCTTCCCAATATGATTGGTTGATGGATTCCCAAGTTGCTTCCGCTGCAAAGGTTTTGATGTCATCCTGGCGTTGGGAGTGTGGGATAGCAGTGGTGGCTTTGGCCACTTCCTTGGCTGCGGCCCTGCAGGCCTGCTTGGCCTTCTTCCGCTCTTGCAGGGAAATAGGTTTTACTAGTAGGTAGCAGCCTTGTGCTCCCCACGGGAAAGCCTCTTTGGTGCTTGCGGTTAGTTTGTAGTGCGCCTCTCCGCTGGCCATGGCCACCGAGGGGTGCTCTTGGAATGTGATGCCCTCCTTGGTGGGGCATGCATGTGCTTTGTGGCCGAATGCATCACAGTGGATGCAGATGGGGGCGCGCTGTCCACGGTTACCCAGAAAGGGTGGGTGGTATGCCCTTCAATATTGATATATGTGGAGTGCAGGATATGGGTTAAGTCCTTCATGATCTCCTCGGTTGAGGTCAGAACTGTGATGGCTTTGCCGGTGCACAGGTGTGGCATCAGCGTAAAGTGTTGCATCTCAAAAGATTGTATTTCGCCATAAACGGTGAGACCATCTTTCAGGTGCTGCTCCAAAATGGCACGTTTTACTGTAGTAGGCAAAAAGTCAGGTGTGAGGAAAATTTGGTTGGATTTTGTCCATCTGGTGCATTTGGTTTTGATGACCCGTTGCCCTTTGGGGAGGTTGATCACTACATGCACTGCAGCATCTTTGTCTGCTGCCTCCTTGTTTTTGAAACTGAGGTCCAGCCAACCGCGTGACATGGAGTGAGGTGTGACGTACACCGTGGTCAGGAAAAAAGTGTGCACATCCCCACAAAATTTTTCCCATAGAGCTGTTTGTTGGATGTCCAGAAACACACGGACTCCGTATTCCACCAACAAGAGTGGTTGGGAGTGCGGCGTGTTGATGTACTGGTTGCATCGCACTTGCCAAGTGAAGATTTCCGGAGAAATAGTGACTGCCAGTTTTTTATATTTTTTTTCTATTCCACCAGTTTCTCTGGGGCGTTTTTGAACGTTTGAGGCTGTGGGCTTACCACCTGCTCCTCTTACCTTACTTGCCCAACTGCTCCCTGACATGGGCGCAGACTAATCTCCTCTGTGAGATTATCAAACTAGAATCAGACTTAAATTGAATAAGTTGCAAAAGTGTTTGGAACGAAAAGAAAAGTTTTAAGCTTTATTATAATCACATTTACTATAGGGTGGTTAGCCTGGATGGGTAAACCTGCTTCCACTCTAGTCCAGGTTTTGTTCAACTCATGTTTGAGACCTGTACTGGCTATAAAAAATCTCGTTGTGGTATACTTGTCCCAATGTTGACCCACCTTAATTTATTTTTTAAATAACATTTACTGGATTATTGAAAGTAAGTAAGAAGGAGTATCTCCTACTGGCTTTAGTTAAGAAAGTATTATTGGGTGGAACCTCTTATTTAAATGTGCAAATAATGTTTCTAACAGGATAAAATCCCCTCTCTCACTTCCACTCGTGCAAGAGATGTAACACTAAATTTCACATGCACATAAATCAACTCTCCTTCGTAGGGCGCCTCTTTGTAGTCTCACAGTTATTGTGGTTCTTTATACGCCCACATTTCAAGGCCATTGCTATATTGGCACGCACCTAATGTAACATAATAACACACCCTCATGATTGCCTAGTTGTTTTTTTGTTTTTAAAGCATTTGTGGTTCAAGGACATAAAATTGGTCGCTTAAGTTTAGTTTGCTCTCTTAAGACTTCAATGTCATTTGAGGCGTGGCGAAACTTAATAAAACAGCATACCAAATTATCCTTACTCATGTTAAGCCCTGAAAAATTACAGATCTATTAACATAAGACGTGCTGCACAAATAGTATCCTTTCTATTTTTACTTATTTTAGATACTCTAGCCTTGAGGAGTGGTAGCATAGTGTGGTGGTTCTTGCTCCACTCTGGGTTGGGTTTTTATTGAAATAAGTCTAAACCCAGCACAGGCTAAATAACTCAGAGTGGTATATTTGTTTCAAGGTCAACCCGCCTCATTTACTTTATAGATATTATAGCTTTGAACCCCCCGTTGTCTCCCCAAAGTACTTCCTATTCCAAGATTGTGATTTTCAAAAATTTTACATTAACCAAAAAGAGGATGAAGACAAATAAGCGGATATTACTATAACCCCATTAGGGAAGGTGGCGATATGGTTAAAAATCCATAGGAACTCACCAAATATTCTCACCAGATCTCACATATAAACTATATAGAAGAAGTGCGCCAGGGGGAGCCTAATTTATGAGGATATGTTATAGGTCTAGCCCGATATGATACATCAGATCAGAGTGCAAATTGCTCTATGACATGCTTGGGATCCATCTATTCCCTCCGAGTTCATTACTAATTCCATACTGATCTGTATGACATCTGTGTTTTAGTGACAGAAATACATGTGTGTTCTCTCAACAAATTAAAATAGATCTGACATATATCAGAATTTCTCTTCAGGTTGCAGTTGGTCATAACAAAGTCCACTTGAATGCTCCTAGTGGATACCAAAATAATTGAAAATTGCTTCAATTTTTAGGTAGTTCAGGCTTTAGAACTTTGAGTCACAACAAGGCATCTGTTAATGGCGCTTCTCACATCCTTATAGTCACGCTTTCTCTTAGTGAGCCTTTCCAGTTTAGTAAACAAGAATATGAGTTTGTAGCCAGCTTATCAGCAGTTACAGAGTTGCTGTACCCATGATCCTGAGATCAGCTGGTAGAATTGCCTATCTTTGAGCGTTAACTTATACAAAGCTTGCTGGCATTCACCACAAAAATTACTTTGGGAAATCTCTTTGTAATTAACTCTCACAATGTGTGATGTAGTGGCGCAATGGAGGAGTACACTATCTTAGTTGCCGTTCATATTCTTCCTCTATGCTGCAAAACCAAAAACTTACAAATCTATGTTTAATGTGAAAATACCAATCATCTTCCTAAACTTAAAGTTTGACCTGAATATCAAGTTGACAGTGTTACCAAATTAAATGCCCATTATGACCATACATGACTTAGGAGGATCAGCCCTCAAATTATAATCAAAACATAATAGTAAAAAAGATGGATGATTAAAACACCCTCCAACATCTCATTTCTATCTGTTGGCACTCC
>JAKSZP010011526.1:0-14870 GCA_022478985.1 Massospora cicadina | reverse complement strand
TAGTTTAAATAGAAATACTAGTATCAAGAAAAGGACCTTTCTTTGGGTTTGCCCTGGTTAAACAATAAAAAACTTAAAAAACTTTAACAAAGCGCTATTTATTACTTCTATCAAAAGTAAATTTCTCACTTTAAAACAAGATATTTGTGGCATCTGTCAGCGGATCCCACACCCCTTTTCAAAAGCAATCCTAAAAAACCGTCCTTATTAACTAAACAACTTGTGCGTTTTAACGCCCTTGATGTACCGCTGACCTTCACGCACCCCCAAGACCAACTTGGGCATATCTTGCCTTTACCCAGCGTTGGTCCAGGGTATGCTTCAGGTCATAGAGGCTTGCCAACTTTACCCTTTTATCCTCCTCATGCCCAGCCTTATCTCTACAATCTTGCCCTCAATATTGTCATGTAACTATGACAGAGCCTCTCATCCAGTTATTAGTAAGAACCCTCTCTTCTATTGGGGCGTTAAACAAAAGGTCACCTTTGAGACGCTAAAGCAGTTGCTACAAAAGCTTCCTATCCTATGTCACCTCAGTTAGAGTAAACCTTTCCTCTTGATTACCAATGCTTCTAACTATGCTGTTGGATCCATTCCAGCTCAATTGGATGACGGTGACATACATCAGGCTGTTTCCTAATCCAGCATACTGCTATCCAACGATGAATACAACTACAGCGTCACTGAGAAGGAGTGCCTTACCGTCCTGCTGGTTGTTAAATATTACCGCCTTTTTTTATATAAGACTTTATTCACTGTAATTTCTGAACACGCATCTTTAAAGTGGTTGCAAAGTATTAAGATTTCCACTGAACAGTTTCTTGTTGGCCTAAAAGCTTCAACGCTATGACATAATAATTGAACATTGATCTGGAACTCGCCATAATAATGTTGATGGGCTGACTTGGCTGCCTGTCCTTAACTTGGATAATAGTGAATCAGAGAGACTGCATGACTTCCTTATGAGTATGTGCTTAAAGTGACGAGTATAGCCTGTTAAGAAAAAATAGCCCAGTACTCCCAAAAACACCAAGGTGGAGCAAAAATATACAAAAAGGTAGGGGCTAACTAATTGCTTTATTTTTCACCTTCCTGATTGGGTACCTGTGATCATGGAGGCCCATTTTAATCTAGGGCACAGTGGAGTGTAAAACTATGAGTGGGTTGAGGATCAATATTACTGAAAGGGAATTATGGAATCTATGAGAAATCCAGGACGCCTGCCTAACCTTAGGAAGCAATCCACTTTCAAATCTAAATATATATACAAACTCACTACTCCTCAACAACCTTTTCATATGATAATTTTGGACGTAGTAGGTCCTCTACCCCAGACTACCATCGGGAATCAATATATCTTAGTATTTATTGATCACTTTACTAAATGGTTGAAGCTGTTGCTCTTCTCGCTCAAACTGCTAATGCTACTGCAACCTTTCTAAATTTATTATATATTCACTTGGAATGGTTGCCCTCAGGTCCTAGTTTGTGACAATGAGAAAATTCACCTCCATGGTGATTATGATCATAGCTACTATCAAAAAATCGCTTTTCCAGTGATAGTGGGCTAAGCTTTTTAGCAGGCCAACCAGTATGAAAACTGGTCAGCCCTTGCCGTTTAACCTTAGGCATTGAGGCCAGCAACGCTTGCTGACCCCTTAGCTGTCACCCACGCCATTTAGGGATCCCACAGCCTTACCCCCAACCAACAAGAATAAACATAAGCTTATAATAATGGTAAAAGCAAATGGAAACGTTTATAGAAATGGAAGCGCCAGGTATTTATATGTACAAAAGGGCTAATGCGCCCACCGCTGACCTATTGGATCATTGCTGGTTCTCTCAGCCAACAATTCTCTCTCTTCCGCTGAACTTCTTACTTCCCTGGCGTTGACCTATTGCCTCGTCCTTCCTGATGTCCAAATTAGTTTTGGCTTATACTCAGCATTCAGTCACTGGTAAGCCATATAAATGATTGATATAAATTAAACATCAAATTGGTATTTGACCTTAGAGTTGCTTATTAATTATTATGCACTGGAAACCACTTCAGTCACTTAGGTAATTTTAGGAACTTTTGGCTTCTTGTCGACAACACATCTTGACTCATCATAGTTGATTATTTGGGAATTGCCTTTCTTAGGTAATAATCAATTATTTATATATGAGGTACCAGAAACCTCCTTGGCCGCATTGAACTCAAAAATCATCAGGTTCCGCCACCATTACTTAATTTATTTAAATGTATCATCCTCAGCTACTAGTCACCAGCGATCCATATACTAATTTAGGGCCACCAATGGGCCCCACTTGAACCTATCTTCCAATCTCGGTTGAATACTTTGATTTGACTCAACCCAATTTGGGGAGTAACTCACCACACAATCATTGAACCATACAAAATTCAGTCAATAAGCCATTCTGGCAGGATTGGCCTATTTCATCCCAAATATTGTTATATCATTGTAGGAATCCATATGGTTAAAAACCAACATTTGCCCCACTAATCAGATGGTATTCCTGTTGTTTTACAGACTTGGCATGTGGTTTAGGCGTCCAGGTCTTTCCCCTCCACACCACTAACAATTGCCAGAACCTAACTACTGGTTTGGGGTCACACCGGTGTGCTCTCCCCTCCCCAGCTGAACTAGTGGCACATCCCCACCACCTCCTCACCAACCCATCAGCTACTCTAGCACCAACCATTAGAACCCCCTGTTTGAGCACCACTGTCAGAAAATTGCTTTTCTGGTGACAGTGGGCTCTGCTAATTGGTAGGCCAACCAGTATAAAAACTGGTCAGCCCTTGCCATTTCACCTTAGGTATTGGTCCAGCAGCACTGGCTGACCCCTTAGCTGTCACCCACGCCATTTGTGGATCCCTCAGCCTTACCATAACCAACAATAATAAACAAAAACTTATAATAATGGTAGATTAGGCAAAGGGAGATGTTTATTGAAATGGAAGCGCCAGGTATTTATATGTATAAAAGGGCTACTGCATCCACTGCCAACATATTGGCTCATTGCTGGTTCTTCCAGCCAACCATTCTCTTAGCCTTCCACTGCGCTACTATCTTCCCTGGCGTCAACCCTCTCGCATCATCCTTCCTAATGTCTGAATTATTTTTGGCTTATCCTCAACATTCATTTGCTTGTAAGTAATATAAATGATTAATATAAAAGAAACTTCAAATTGGGATTCTACCTCCAAGTTGCTTAGTAATTATTATGTGCCAGAAACCGCTTTGGTCGCTTGTGTAAACTCAGGAAATCTTGGCTTCTCGCCAACAACACATCTTGACTTATCATAATCAAATATTTGGGAAATCGCCTTTCTTAAGCAATAATCAATTATTTATATATATGGCGCCAAAAACATTCTTGGCCACCTCAGACTCAAAATTGTTAGGTTCTACTGACATTACTTAAACAATATAAATGGATCATCTTCAGTTACTTGTAGCTGGTGATCCATATACTAATTTGGGGCTACCAATTGGCCCACTTGAACCTATCTTCCAATCTTGGCGGAATACTTTATTTGGCTCAACCCAATTATGGGCAACATGCCACACAATCATTAAACCATACGAATTCAGCTAATAAGCCATTCCACCAGGATTGGCCTATTTCATACCAAATATTGTTATATCATTGGAGGAATCCAACTGGTTAAAATTCTGAAATCTACCTCCATAAGGGACACAACAACTCTTTTCAGCTCCTTACAACCCATCTATGAATGTTAATGTAGAGATAGCAAATGAAACTTTAGTTTACATATTAAAAAGATGGCTAGCTCATACCCTTTACTTTGGTACCAATTTTTGCCTAGTGCTATTATGGCCTATAAGATTATCTGTCATCAAAATCTTTAAATTGTCCCCTTTCCATGTCTTATATGGTTGTAAACCTAAAGTACCTGCTCTTCTAGTTAAAGGTGTCTTCTTGTCTGGGACTTATCACTCTGAAAAGGCCTTGAGAAGACTTTTCAGCATCTCATTATTTACAGTCTGATATCATTTCTAATTTAGCTAAAACTATCACCAAAGAAGCCCTGGCCACTTATGAGCATAGCCACCTTTACCTGCCTTCCAGATATCAGATTTGGTGCTATATTATCACAATCACATCACCCAGAAGTGGTAAGCTTAGGTCCATTTGGTAAGAACCATTTGTCATTGTTTATAAAGAGGGGCGATGAACATTCCATTAAGTTGCTTGCCTCTGGAGTTACTATCAATAGATTCCATTGGCGATCCCTACTTTCTTATTAACCCCCAACTTTTTTAAAGGGGGTAATGTTAGACAATTAGATGTGCTACAATTTGATAAGAATATCCTGGGGTCGAATTTGTCTAAAAAATATTGGTAAACCCTCTCATTTCAACTCCTGGCTGAATAATCCAGATTGGGGTTATACTTCTGCCCCTATGCCTTGGCCAGATTGCCTTGATATAGTTACTAATTTATACTAAACCCTCAGAGGAATTTGGGGACTCCTTCTGAGGTCCTCACACGCCCCAACAGCAATTTAGTTCAAATTCCTAAGCAGTCCCAACCTCTTTTTATAAATTTGAAGGTGGTTCAGGGGGATAAAAATATTTTATCTGCCAATCACCACCTGGGTCCTCAGGTCCTCAGTCAAGGTGCAAAAGTTTTTTTAGAAGTTTGATTATCAAACCTAATAAAGCCTTACCACAAGTATACATCTTACCTGCTATAGATCCACCACCTAAAGTCAAGTCAAGTTGCAAAGATTTTGGGAGGTTTGATAGGTCAAATCACCATATTTTTTTCTAATTGAGCTATCCTCTGCTTATGCCAAATCCTCTTGCCTCTCTCATTTTTAGCCTCATTTACATTAAATAATAGGAGGCAATACTTTAATTGAGAATATCTTTTATTCCCAATTTAATTACTAATAAGTTTATATAACATCTTCTTGTATTTTGGTTTTCCCCATTAAATCTTTAATAGCAGTTAAAGAGTTCCAATACTATAGGCATGCTAAATTATTGAGATCCTGTGAAAAACACCAGTGAGTGTTACAAAGTCAGGTTTCCACCAAAACTTATTTAGTTCAGCTTTTATTTCGTAAATTTGCTTGAAAGTGATATTGAGCATAAAGAAAAGCTTGAGTATAGATAAGGTTAAGGATTAGAAATTTGCTACACTGACAGTTATGATCTCATTCTCCACCAAAACTCTATTTTTGAGTTGATGCAATTAAAATTTTTTTAAAAAATTAAACATTTTCAGCAGATTTATCAAGTTTGGGATCCTGATACAGCAGCTAGTGCGTTGCTGAGACATTGGCATCTGTTAGTCTTTTGCAACTATATCATGAACAATTTATGTAGCGCTTGCTAGTCTACTATTTATTAATTGAGTATTTGTTCCTAATTTCTTCACTTGAGATTCTAATTATTTCTCCAAAATAAAACCCCATTTTGCATAGATTTAGGACTCCCACTTGTAAGTTGCATTACAAATTTAAATTAAATTTATAAAATTTATGTGATTGTGCATGGAGAAGAACCAAGTCCTGGAACGCCATGATGGCATTTGCGCTTTGCAATAAATAAGGTACAACAGGATAAACAGGTGCTAACTAGGACCTGTGGGTGCCTAAAACCTCTCCAAATTGGGACCTCAGGAGGTTGCAAGGGCATTAGCCCATATTGTGTGGTAGGCATGGATAACTAGAGACTTGCACATTGTGAACGCCTGCTAACATTGGTCTTTAATTAGATACAGGGTTGGTTGTGCGCCATTAAAGTGCACCCCTGTGAATCCTGACAGGTGACAAAAACTAGTGGCGTATTGATGCCTGTCATACCTCAGCCTGTTGAGGTATATTGAAACTTTATATTGCTTTGTGTGCAATATACTTGAAATGCCAAAATTCAGCAAAATAAAAATTTACCTTTTTTGTATTATTTGCGCCATATATTTTTGATTTCTATAAGTACTTATACTCTCTGGATAATCAAGGAAAATCTCTTTCAGTTTAATTTTACAATATGTCAAATGGTGAGCAAGGTCTTGGAAATCTTACTTGTTACATTAATTTTGGTTGCCTTTTTCTTAGTGGCTGTGATTACCAGGCAGCCTGTAAACCAGTCAGCTGCAATGTCCCAAGCATTACCATGGAACAGCAAGTTTTATTTGCTGAGTTTCTTTGGATTTTCTCTAACGAGGATGGGAAGGTTAGGTTGTTTATTTGGAAAGCTGGAAGTTAAGGCCTCTAGTGGAAACATTGGCGCTTTCTGTGAACCCTGGATTTCCAATAACTTACCTCAAGGTCCTCATCCACAAAGTCGCTGTTATAAAATTGCATGACTGCAATTCCCCACCTTATTTGGTCTTGGTTTTTGCACACCAGAATTCCTACTCTTGAAGGGTTATGTGACAATTGATGATTGTACATGAATCCCATAAGTTGGGAATTATGGTATTCATGGATGTCAATAGTTGCAATTCTGCTATTCTGAGTAGAATTTCCTATTTGGGTCAATAGCGGAATAATTTAAATAATTCATTATATTGTTTGTCATTATGAGGCTCCCCCATTTTACTGCCTAGTTGCCTAGATGCTACCAATTTTAGAGGCTTTTGTGACCCTTATGACTCACAATTCATTTAGTCTTTTTTGGAAGTATTTCAAAGCGAGGTCAGCCCTGACAGCCCTCACTTTGGAATTCTATTCTGACTTTGAGTCTACTTTCAATAAAGGCCACTTTTTGTTGAACCCATTTTATCTAAAATGATTTATTTGAAGAAAGTTCTAGGGAGTAGATGGCGGTGCATCAGGGAAAGGGGTGGCAGCTCCAGGATCTTTTTGGAGAGGTCTTGCTCTGGCTAGAGGGGAAGCCAGAGTGGCCCAAGGCGACAGAGGCTGGCTGGCTGCACCTCAGCCCATTGACCCTGAGGTGTTTAGAGGTCTTGGGAGGCACCTCTGCCTGGAGGTCTGAGGCAACAGAGGCCAGCGCACTGCACCTCATCATGGTGTGCCTGGCTAAACCGTCCATTTGGACTGGACCAATCAGAGTTGGTACAGCCACATATGGGGGTGAGTGGTGTAGGGCTGTTGTTGGGTGGGGCCTTGGGAGCCCCATCTGTGACATAATTCCAAAGTCACCTTACCTTGGCGGGCTGTGGGACCAGTCAGCCCACAAGATGGCCGCGGTCAATGTCCCAAGCATCGCCATGTGCCATTGGTCTCTTTTGTTGGTTTGTAGGGTCTTCCAACAAAGGGGATGGGGAGCTTGGGGGATGGGCCAGACTGCTGGCGGTTGATGGCCTCTTGTGCCCGCCAGGAGACCTCCAGAGAACCCGTTGATTTGATCCAGGGGCTCTGGATTTTTAGTTGATACCCCAAGCTGCTCGCAAAAAAGATCCCCTGTCAAAAAAGTCGTTGGATCGCTGCATGCCTGCCTTGCCAGATCAGGTCTGAGTCCGCCAGTATTTCCATTTTAGGAATGGGTAGTATAACAATTGATGATAGTACATGAATCCCATAAGTTGGGAATTATGGTATTCATGGATGTCAATAGTTGCAATTCTGCTATTCTGAGTAGGATTTTCCTATTTGGGTCAATGGCAGAATAATTTAAATAAATCATTTTATTGTTTGTCATTCCAAGGTTTTCTCTTTTTGCTGCCGAGTTGCCTGGATGCTACCAATTTTGGAGGCTTTTGCACCCCTTATGACTCACAATTCATTTAGCCTTTTTTGTAAGTATTTCAAATCGAGGTCAGCCTGAAGCCTTCACTTTGGAATTATATTCTGACTTTGAGTCCACTTTCAATAAAGGCTACTTTTTGCTGAACCCATTATATTTAAATTTATTTATTTGAAGCGAGTTCTGGGGAGCAGATGGCAGTGCATCAGGGAAAGGGGGTGGATGCGCCAGGATCTTTTTGGAGAGGTCTTGCCCTGGCTTGAGGGGAAGCCAGAGTGGCCTGAGGTGACAGAGGCCATTTGGCTGCACCTCAGCCCAATGACCCCAAGGCGTTTAGAGGTCTTTGGAGGCACCTCTGCCTGGATGTCTGAGGCGACAGAGGCTGGTGCACCGCACCTCAGTACGTTGTGCCCGGCAAGGCCATCCATTTGGACAGGACCACTCAGAGTTGGTACAGCCACATATGGGGGCGAGAGGTGTAGGGCTGGTGTCAGGTGAGGCCTTGGGAGCCCCGTCCATAAAAGGTTATGTAACAATTGTTAATTGTACATGGATACCTCTAAGGTTGGAAATTAGGAAATACACTTCACCAATAATTGCAATCACGTTCACCATAGTGACTTAATTGTTGTGTTAATACAATTTGGGTTATTTTTATTTTTATCTAACTGAGGTAAGCCGACCAGGGTCAGACATTACTGAATATACGTAAAACTAAGGAAATAACTGACAAATATAAAATTGGGCACCCCAGGGTACTCAAGTTACCCCTGTTGCCAGCGGGACTGCCAGGTATGGGGGGTTGGTGCGCTACTCCGAGGGGGTTTCCCCTGCTATGGAGCAGGTGTGAAGAAAAGGGTCTGTGTGGAGGAACCAGAGTGGGAGCCATGATTCTATGAGCGCTTTTTGCCTTAGTCTCAATATCCATAGAGCCAGGCTTGGAAGTGCTCCAGTAAGTGGACATGGAATCTGTTAATAACCCCATGAATGGTTGGGACCGTGCCCTTGAACGCATCTAATGCAATTGTGTGGATTGTCCACATTGCAATGGGTATTATTAGGGAGCAGAGGGTAGATGGGATTGGTGACTCAATCTGGAGTGCAAAGATGCTCTTTGATATTAAGAATTCCTGCTCGTATGGATCTTAAGCAGGCGTGCGACTTCCTGCCATATAGCTTTGGTTGGGGGGCATGTTTCTAGGCGGTGATGTAGGGATCCCTCCCCTCCACATACAGCACATGTTTCGTGGAGGGAGTTAAGCGGTCCTCCATCCTATAGGTCCTTCTCAGACAGCGCCAGGCGTTTGCTCTTATCCTCGGCTGTAGAAGTGGGTGGTGAGTCATTTTCCACATTGCCTTCTGTGTGGTTAAATCATAGGGAATGTCCAACATATCTAGGTATTCTATACTAGCTATGTTTGAAGTTGTTGCGAGCATATCTCTCTGGGGGTGGTTTTCTGGGTTTCTTGATTTGAATTGGGGGTTGGGTCGTCCCCTTCCCTGTATATACCCATGTTCTCTATGGTCCATCCCATACGGCGGATAGTTTGGAGGATATGTTTGAAATGAGGGGAGGTTCCATGCGGACCCATTGCAGTAGGGTGCTTGGCAAGGTATGAAAGTAGTCTGGGTGGACTATGTGGTTTGGTTAAAAGAGCGCCTGTGCAAAGTTAGTCCTTGCTGCTCTGGACCAATGTTGTTGTGGGAGGTCTGGAGCAAGGACTTCCTTTATCCAGGTACCTAGGATGTCTTGGCGTGGCTCTTGAAACCTATTAGTCCCATTCCTCCGCTTGAGCATGGGCCAAATAGTGTTTCCATCTGTATAGGAGGGTGAGAACTGGGCCACAGCCAGCCCTGGATAAGCGCGTGGATTGAAGTTATAAAGGCAGGTGAGAAGGCAATCACATGGGCTAGGTACCAAGGTATTGGGAGGATTAGCGAGTTAGCAACTGCAACTCGCCCTGGTAATCCTGGGGCTCTTCCCTTGAGGGAGGCGACGCGTTTGGATACCCGTTGTAACAGGTCACTTTCCATTGTCTCGTTAGCATATCCCCCTGATTCTAGCCAAATTCCAAGGTGCTGGACAGGAGTGGTGGTGGGAGGTGATGCAAAGGGTAAAATGATTGGGTTTTTTCTTCATGTGTTGATTATGAGGTTCTGATGTTGTGGCCCGATTGTTTGTGTATTTGCCTAAAAGGATGATTTATGTCTTTCTTTTGTTGAGCGATGCATTGCTCACCTTGGAGTATTCCTCTATAGTGCGTTCCAGCTGTTGGGCATCTTCATTGTTTGATATACCTGCTACGCAGTCATCTGCAAAGGCCAGTATCTTGACTGTTGGTTGTCCTTGTGCGGTTATCCCCATGAGACGTGAGTCAGTTACTCGTAGGAGTGGGTCAAAGCTGAAATTGTATAGCAGTGGGCTGAGGGGATCCCCTTGTTTCAGCCCTCTGTGTGGTTTGATCTTGTTTGTTAGGAATCCAGGGACGCATACAGCCATGGTTGCAGATTCTGTTAGGAGCATCGCCCATTTTACGAATCTTGGTGGGAGTTTGAAGGCATATAGACATTCTTTTAGGTATGGCCAGCTAACACGGTCATACGCCTTTTCCTGATCCAAGAAGACCAGGGCACCAGTTGCTTTGGATTGGCAAATGTTTGCAACAGGGTGTATGTTGTTCCAGATTGAACGCCCTGGTATGAAACCAAACTGGTTGGGTGATAGGACGTCAGATGCAATTGCGCCTAATCTAGCTGCTAAAATAATTGTTAGAATTTTTGTGTCAATGTTGGAGAGTGCAATTGGGCGCCAGTTGGCCAGGTCCAACTTGTCACCCTTTTTATACAAAGTTATAGCGTAGGATTCATGGCCTCCTGGTAATAGGCGTGTTTCCAACAAGCACTGGTTCATAGACGCCAATAGGAGGGGGGCAATTTGTTGAAAATATTTTTTGCAAAATTTGTAGGGTATCCCATCAGGCCCTGGGCATTTCCTACGTGTTGCACCACGAATTGTCTCCCAAAGCTCCTCCCGCGTAATTAGGGATAGTATGTTGTAATTTGGTGGTGTACTTTGTATCTTGGCAGTTTGTATAAATTCTTTAATTTTTTATGAATCTGTTAGCATTTCGCAATATAATTTGGTATAATAACGGTGTACTTCCGCCTTGACCTCCTCAGGGTCAGTTGCCACGGTGCCATTGGTCTTGTGGACCTGTGTGCATGTGGGCTAGTTTCTGCGGGAGTGGAATTGACGGAAAAAGTATGTTGAACATGTTTCGCCTTCCTTCATGAACTTACCTTTGTTCAATACTTTGATTCTGTGTTGGTGTTTGAAGATGGGATTGTTAAGTTGGGCAGATATTTCTGCCCATTTGCGTCCTCAGTTGGGGCTATAGCCAGATCTCAGAGTATTTAACTCCAGATGGTCTAGTTCCGTCAAGGTACGCTTGATTGTGGCCATGTCTGCGGTGACTTACATGATGCAATATGTCAGCTTTTGTTGATTAAATCCTTTTTGAAATTTTCCCATGTTCTGATGGGATCTGAAGTGAATGGGGCTGTGAATTCTGGATTTGTAGCCTCATTTTTGACCCAGTCAGATATCTTGGGCAATTTTATATTTTTCTAGGTGAAGCTTTCTCCAAGGTGACACCTATATGTGGGATTGGGTTGGCGCTAACTGCACTTTAACCAATTGGTGGTCAGAAAAATTTATTTTTTGTTGTAAATTTTGGAGATTCTTATGCGGTGGGATTGTGGGATGAGGATGTGGTCAATGCAACTCATCAATATGAGCGCTCCCTTATGTATGTTGGGTCGCGTCATGTGGGGAAGGAGTGGTGAACTGGGAGGGAGAGCATCCTGTAAGCCAAGAGATGCCTTTATTGTGCGGAATTCAATGTGTCCAGGTGGGTATCCCCTGGGATTAGGCCATTGATCTGTATCGGGGTTATCCCAGAAGTTGAAATCGCCTAACATAATGGTATCTGGTGGGAGGGTGAGAGTAGGAATATTTTCAAAAAATTGTTTTCTCTTGGTTGCAGTGCACGGTGCATAGACACATGCTATCAAAATTATTTCCTCTTGGCATGTGGTTGTTGCTACCAGGACTTGACCATGTAAGTGTGATGACAAATTTGAAATTTTCAATTTTTTGTTGTTTTGGATGATCATCCCACAGTGAGACGTCCATACTGATTGTGATGGTGCGACCCTGGTTGACCAGGATCCTTCTTCCCCTTGTATACAGTGGGTTTCTTGGATGGCCAAGATGTCTACAAGAGGTTTTCACAGGAATTCCAGCTTTTTGGCTTGGGACATATGAGCCCTGGCTCCCACGATGTTTAGCATCCCTATTGATACTGAGGTGCCCGCGGCGCCTCAGGAGCAGTTGGGAGGGCCCTCTGGCCCTATCCCACCACAGCTCATTTTGGCCATGCTCCGCGTCTGTACTCCAACTCTTTCCCTGCCATTGTTGGTTCTCTTGATCTGACCCAATGATTCACAGGAATTGCAGTTTTTTACATTTGCGTCAACATTTTCCACACAGGTCTTGTGTTGATTTGATGCGGATTGTTGATTGGATTCTATATTATTGAGGTTTGACTTTGGTAAATTGTGCACCACATTTTCGCCCAAATTGCAGTTGCATTGTTCCTCAGTATGTGCATGACTGATGTCACTTTGTGACTCGGTCAGGTTACTGTGAAAATTTTCAACCTGAGCATATTGTTCTGATTGGTTGGCTCGGTGAATATCTAAAATATCTTCCTGAATTTGTTTGGGGTTAATGGTGGACTCCATGTGTGCCGCCGCTTCAGCTGCTGCTCACTTGCGGGCTTTTTATGCCGCTTTAAGTTGTTTGCTTGTAACTGGGTCCACAATGGAGTATAGTCCATCTTCACCCCAGCGGAATGGGTGGTGACCATCAGTCATTTTGGCGAAGTTTTTATTATCTTTGTTCATTGCTTCCTCACAATAATCATCTTCCATTAAGCCCTCTTTCACAGGGCATGCGTGTTCCTTGTAGCCCAGTGAGCCACAGTGGTTGCAAATGGGTGGTGCATGTTCCGGTGTAACTCAGAATGCAGCTGACTGGCCCCCATCTGCAAAGTGAAATTCTGCTATGTGGGGAATTCTGGATAAGTCCTCTTCCACTTCTGGGAAGGGGTTGATTACAGCAATAGCTTTGCCCATGCACAGGTTGGGCATCAGGCGAAATTGCTGTAATTTGAGTTGCTGAATTTTTCTGTAGGCCATGAGACCTTTGCAGAGCTCCTCCTCGATTACCTTATGAGGAAGGTTGGTGGGGGTGAGTCAAAAGAGATGAACAAAGTTTTCACTTTGAACATCTGGTGCGCGCGGTGTGTACAATTTTTTGCCCTCAGGGAGGGCAATTTCCGCACAGACTTTTGCTGCATAATCAGCTTCATCGGCTGTTTTGAAACCAATATCAATCCAGCCACAGCCCATGTTGTTGGTGGCTATGTGCACCACGTGAGGGAAAAGTGAGGGCTGTGTCTCACATGTTTTCTCCCACAGGGTCAGTAACTCATCCCCAAGGAAGAGTCTGATCCCATGCTCCACCTTTGACAAGGGTTGGTTGAACTGAATGTACATATAGTGTGCATGCTTTACAGTGAATACCATAAACCCAGACGGTGTCTGAGTTTGCAAATTTCTTTGCAGATTGGGTTCCTGGTCCCCCTCCAGGGCATTTCTTGCCCTTAGTTGCACCATTAAGCGCACCGCTCACCGCGACACTCGCCCATGTTGTATTATTTTTATTGATAAAGTCACCCATCTCTCCTGTGTGATTATCCAAATTTGCTGTTTGAATCAAATCATAGCAACTAAAGTGATCGTTATGAGAGAATAAAGCTCTTTTTAATTTGGGTTATTTTTAAGTAAAATATAATTTTCTGGCAGATTTAATAAATTTAGGCCCCTAATCCATTAGCTAGCAGTTGATTGGATGCCAACATTTGTAAGGCTTATATGCCTAAATTTTAATTTGCTTAGCTCTTTCTGGGCTACTATATATAAATTTAGGATATGTTCCCCCTTTCCAAACCTGAAACTATTGTTGTTTCTCCAAAAAAGCCTTTTTTCATATTTCAGCTCCCTCTTGAGAATCACATTATTAGATTTATCTTTTTAGTTTTCTTATTTTTGTGTTGTTGGCGCATGGAGAAAAACAGGTCCCAGAATGCCAAAATGGTGTTTGCGCATTTTAATCAAGATGTCATGATGGGATAAACTGGAGCTGACCAGGATATAGTGAACCTGGAACCCTCTCCAAAAGGGACCTTAGGAGTTCACAATGGCATTCACCCATGATATGTGACTGGCATGGATGAACAAAGGCTGGCGCAGCATAAATGCCCACCATACCTAGGCCTGCATTCATATCCAGGGTTGGTTGTGCACCATTTAAACATACTGTCATGTATATGAAATGATTTTGGGAACAGATTGCAAAACAATGAGGGGCTCGATAGGGCAAATTCATTAATTTGGCCTCACTTTCCTGACCTGAAGCATACCCTAGACCAATGATAGGCAAGGGCCAAGCATTCAAGGTTGGATCTAGGTCTGTGTGATGGTTCATCTGTCATTACATCAATGGCACTCAAGTTAACAAGTTATACAATAAACAATGATGGGTCACTGCATTTGGCCATAAAATGGGAATTAAGACCTATTCTGCTTAGAATATTCCCAATCTGGTAAAATTCAACTGAAGTCTAGATCTTAAGTTCAGGCTTACTTGAGGTATAGTATTGATGATGGTAAGTTGATCCAATTGGCTAGATTTTTCTCAGTCCCTCAGCAAATTGACAATGGCCCACCTTCCCTAATTTTCTTATAATCATTTTCTCTTTAGCAACATCCTTGTTGGGCATATTCAAATTTGATAAAATCTTATACTCTTATTATATTTATAAAGTTGAATATTTTGTTGGATCTTATGATAGACCTCATCAAGGAGGTCTAAAATCATATAAATCATGGTACATACTTCAGTGTCTTTTTCTTTCTTGTGGTATTGGTGTTTTCAAGGTGTTTATGATATCATCTTTATCAACTCTCCGGGAACAAGAGAGTTAAAGACACTCTCCTGAAATGCACCTAATTGAATTTGCTGTGTTTTAGAGTCCAACAACATATAAATTC
>JAKSZP010011525.1:0-14925 GCA_022478985.1 Massospora cicadina | reverse complement strand
ATCAAATATACAAAAAGAATATGACATTAAAGGCATAGAAAAAAAAGTTATATGAAGAAATGTAGGTAATTCACTTAATAATAATAAAAATGAATATATATATTTGGAATAATTGGATTTGCATGCGTTAAGATAAAGTTTTATCAGCAGAAAACTGCAATCCACTAAAGGGGGAACCACTGCTGTGGAAGTTGCCAAAAGCGCATTAAACAATGAACCCCAAGATGAGAAATTAGAAAACTATATCAAGTTGAATCCACCAAATTACTTGATAACGATCCTGCCATTCAGAAACAGTCTGAATCCTCCAAATTGATCAGGAAAGATCATGTCCCCAGAATAATCCACATATTGTTGCATCATTCTGGAAATCGCTGTATGCTAATAATTCTGGACTTAAACCAAATTTAAATACCCCAAAATTTTTAGATGAAAAAAATCTCATTTAAAACTACATAGCTTTGCCTAGTATTACTATCAAATACTTAACCCTGTGTCAGATATTTACCCTCCAGGCTTCAGGATAAGTTTTTTGGGTCAGAATCGAATAGAAAGAGAATCTCTCAGATATTTACAAGCCAATGATACTGAAGAAATCAATTTTATTATTATTAATAATAATTTCTTGACCAAAAGTATCTGGGCAATTTTTGTTGGAACCCCAAGAATTGGGGCAACACTATTACAAATACTAATTGAAAAATAGCACCAATTCATGAAATCAGATTACTCTGACCTCGCGGCCTATTCTGGGGCACCCATCAAAGGGTTGGCCCCCAGCACATCTAGTCCCATTCAAGCACCTATGTGGGGACCACCCCCTTTTATAGGCGTGGCATGGGACCCCCAAGGTGCAATATTTTTAGTGAAGGGGATTAGCTAGAATATATTAAGTTGTTACCCCTCAGGTATGTCTTGCCCCAAAATAATTCCCCATTCATCGTTTAGCCTAAGTGAAGCAAGTTTTCAGAGCTTTTATAGGCTAAATCACATTTTACTAAATTTGGAAATTCCCAATCCATACAAATGTCAAGCCTCGATGTTTTAAATACTTTTTTATTTATCAAAAATACTCACTCTTTTATCCCCTATGTGGCGCCTAGTAAAAATTATAATCTTAACCTTTTATTATTTAATAGTTTTCTATTATATTCATATCTCTGGTACAAAATAAGCCCCTAAATTACACTTTTGGATTCAAGGCAGAAAGCACCAGCAAGCCTTTTTCCAAGCCAAAATCCAACCTCTTGACTAGAGATATTACCTGAATCCTAGCAGAGATTTGCCTTGACTAAGATCTCCTCTTTATCAAGATATTTTTCCTAGAGACAAAAATGTCTATTAGGAGCAACCACTGGAGCTATAGCGACTAGTACTCATGTGGCATTTTAAGGACCCAGCCTTCAAATTACAATAAAGATTTCTATATTGGTGCTCCATGTCATGTTCCTTTCAAGGCTACCTGGGGAAGATGTACCTTCCCATGAATGATCCCAGTTAAAACAGCCCTACTGATAATGAGGAGTGTGTGGTTGGCAGGATAGGTCACTATCAATAATCAAGATATGCCCCTCCAAGAATCTATGAGCTTGAGTTCTGAGAAACAATAACCCTGATTGATTCAACCACTGATGAAACCCTCTACTAAATCCAGTTGGCATAAGTAGCTGTAACTGTTAAGACTTTACTCTCCAGAAATTTTTCCTGGAGGGCTATCCAGTTGTAGTGCTTTGCTTAAATTGATATCAGTCTGCTAAATCTGTATTCCTTTCTTGACTTCCTAGTACTGAAGTAGGGTTGGCGAAAATTAAACCCTACCTCTGTTTGTTTGTTCACCACGGCATTCACCATAAGAAGCATTTACTAGGTCTACACCAGATAGAAATTCAACAGAAACTCGGGCTCACAATCATTTTCATGCTCAATAACTTTCATTTCTATGAGCCACATCCAGTTTAAGGTCAGTATAATTGTTAAGCTATTCTGAACAATCTTTGGGAGATCAATGAGGTAAAAACATTTTCCTAAATTGAAAACGGTTTATCTGTTACCTGCACGGTGAATTCACTTAGCAGATGTACCATGCCACCACTGACTTAGACCAGCAAGTGAAATGCACTTTGGCTGAATTTTTTTATTTGAGGTGGACCAACCTTGGGACAAATAACACACCAATAGAGAGAATAGGGAATAGAGAGTGAACTTATAGGAGTGTAGGACAAAACACAAGTACTGAGGTTAAATCCTTTCTGTGTGTGTTCTGATAGGCTGGGATTAAATGATCTAACTTCTCTGATTTAATTGGTCAGATTGAGGCATGGTGCACGAATCCACATGTATTGATATCCTCTTGGCACAGAAATGCAATTTCTGCCATGATGGAATTGGAACCCATGATGTGAGAAGTGGTAGTGTGACACCCTGTAAGTCTCAGGGAGTGCCCTTTGGCTCTTGATCAAGCTACCTTTCCATTCCCAAATAAGAAAACACTGAAGAGAATGGTGGTACCCCTCATCACCCAGGGCGATCTCGCCCACATAGTTGATAAGCGATGGGTGACAGTCCGTCCACTTTGGATCCCACCCCCAATTCCCTCACTCACCTCAGCAGAACTGTTGCAGGGAATCAGTGAAATCTGTGCCAAGATTATCAAACTGGAATGGGTTGGATCTAATTTGGGTGGCAATTGGGCTGATGGTCAAAATTTGAATGGCTTTAAAAGCATGAAGAATGAAACATCAGCTGGATCACCTGAAAGTTCTGATTTGACCCCAAAATCAGTAGAACAGTAATTGGGTGCCAACGATGAGAGTTTGAAACCCCCCAATAGTAATTCAGGCATTGCGCCCAATGGGTTTCCATCGACCAAACAAATGGTTAATTGATCGAGCGTGGGCAGGTTGGCCATCCCAAACCCATTCCCAACCAAATGGTCCCATCCCTATATTGGATGGCCTTGGGGGATTCCTGTTGCTTTTCAGGCCAAACGCCGTCATACTAACCATTGGAAACATAATCGACCCCTGGTCCAGACGTTTGAGGTCAAATTGACTGAGACTCGGCCCACTGCCAGATTTTGCAATGTCAGTTCCCAAAGAATAAACCCCCCCATTACCATCCAATTCGCTGGTTAGGCTGAATTTGTGGAACCTTGTCATGTCATTGTTACTACCCAACTGATCACTATTTAATCAGTTGTATGGCACTGAGAAAATTGTTGGGCAAATAGTCTTACTTTACTTTCCCAATAAAAATTTTATCAAAAAAGAAATTTTTATTTTTTGTTCAAATTTTCCCCTTTTGCCGCTTCCCTGATGGCATTTCCTTGGTGGTCCATCGCCCCGCATTTCAGGTGGACATTACCAATTCTTTTGGTCACCATGGCTCCCTCTGTTGCCAATTGGATCCAGCAAGTAATCCTTACCTTGCTGCTATGTCACCACTTCACTGTATCACACTTCCTGGTTTCATATCAAGTCGCACGGTTAGCAATGCCCCTGGCATTCTGGTTTGCCTTTTGGGTGCTCAAACATCTCAACTGGCAGGCTGGTCTAAACCTCTTCTGCCGTTTCCATGACATACCCTCCCAACTATGCCACACCCTCTACTTTAACTGAATTTTATGTATTAAATTAATAAGAATTCTTGAACTACTTTCAAATCACATCCTTAGCTGCCCAAATTCATCAACTAAGCGAGAGGACCGCCACGCTTCCAGCTCAGGATGATATTAGACAACAAGGGCCTCCAGGCACTATTGGCCCTAAAGGGCCTGAAGGGGGAAAAGGGTATCAGGGCTTGAGTTTCATCATGAACCCCCAAGGACTTAATTACCCAATGTACTATCTTTTGGTGAAAATCATGATGCTTGGATTAAAGCCCTTGAGCCACATCTGCTGAAATGGCTTAAGGACCATTCATAAAGTATGTAGAAGAGTTTCTCAATGTGGATCTAACCCAATCTCATCTTACAATTATTATGTTTCCTTAAAAGCCTTTTCCCAGTTAATCACCTTACAGCAACCCATTAGACCCAAGTGAACAATGAACTTAATAAGATGTATTTTAAGCTCCAAGAATTGGAGACTAAACAAGATTTTCTATCATCCTAATAGCAAACCATACGCCAAGGGTAAAAATCAACTGACTCCTAGATATTAAGTTCTCACTAAAACATTTCAACATCTGCTGCAACACTCTTCAGGACAATATAGATAATCTTCGCCGCCAAGATTTAAGGCTATCCTGCAACCTGGCTTCAATACTACTGGTAAAACCAATCCGGACCATCCTCTTTCTCCAGCTATCCATGCTCTCTCTTAGCCTGTTTGATATCTTAAACCCACTTAGAAAGAGAAGTATGTTTCTAGGACTTAAATAATAAAATATTATCTTTACGTATATGAAAATGTGATTGACCACACATACAGATTTCTAAAAGTGACTAACATACAAAACAATCTTGGCAGTAAAGTTTAAGAGATCATGATGCTATACTTAAAATTGTGTACAACTTGGGCGGAGCTTAAGGATTCCCTTATCAAAGAAAACGCAGTAATATCTCCCTTTCTAACCATAAAATAGGAATTTTTGCGGATCTGGCTTAAAAGAGCTTAAAATATTAAGTTTTCTGAGCGTTTTTATTATAAAGTACAGGCCCTTTCAACCTAACTAAATTATATTTAATTGACACAATCACCCCATCCTATCCGCATTAGAACTCAGTTTGATGCTCATAAGATACTTCCAAAACACAAAAAATATTCAGATCAATTTCTGTTATAAAAGAAATCTATTATGGAGTTGAATGAGCCAGAGGTGCATTAAGGCTATATTTTGGTAATTCAATATTATGGTCATAAAATTAGACTACTAAATGATCTAGACGCTGGCATGACCCATACTTTTACTGTTAAATCTTTGGTCATCAGGAAGATTCTTGTTGGAAGAAAAGGTGGAGGAGATGAAAAAAGCGGAGTCAGCTTAGGGTACAAGGCACCCTATGTTGATGACCCTAAGCCTCATCCCATGCCTACTGCTGCTACCTGATCTGAATATTATGTCCTACCCATCTCTGATGAAGTGTATATTCCAGATTCGCTAATCTAAATTAAGGACTAAAGTTATTTTAATCTTCTACTTTGTAAGACATCTGCCAGGAATTACTAGTTTTCTAATCCACCATTTTAGCAATGAAGTTACCCATGTTGAAGTATTCGTCCATATGGTAAAAAATCTGTCTTTGTCAATACCAGATTGCCAATTAACATCATCATTCTCAATTAATGAAATGAATTAAAGTCACACTAGAACAAACCTAACCCTAGATTATGTGACGGCGAGGCCTCAGTGGACCATCTATGGATGCTTAATGCTCTCTGACGCTCCAGTTTGGAGCACTAGTTTTATGACCCTGGAAGTGTACTTGAGAATGATAAGTTTTGGATCTCTCATAGGCACAAAATCCCCATATGATTCAATAACAAAATCAATCAGAAAGTCTTGTATTTTTCTATACTAGGATATTGCACTCCCTTAGTTATTATTGATGTTCCTAAAAAAGATAGAAAACCCTAAGAGGTGTTACTATAACAATTAAACTATCATTGTGCAGCAAGAGTACTGAGTCAATAATCCAAAAACCAAACTGCCTCCTTCCAGTGCTGACGCTCAGAAGGGGATTGCCATATATGCCAATATTTGGATAAATATAACCTTGAAGGCCCAAATGCATTAGGACACTATAATTCAAGTTATAAAGCTCCTGGATCATTTGTTATAGATTAGTAGAGATCCTAATCCAGCCATATATGAACCTCTTACCTTTATGGGGATGCTGTATACTGAATATCAGGGGCCCCTAACTGTACTGATTGCAGATTTTCCGGATTGACCTATACAGATAACCTGGAACTACCTGTATCCTATGTTCAAACCCTACCAGAAGATCAAGTTGACTCTTTTTATTAGTGCATAAATTTTGCATTACCTAGGAATTGATGAGGATGGTATATTAGCCACATCAACATGAAGAAAAGAGATAACCACACCTCTGAGCATCAGCAGAAAGGAGATGTGCTAATTAAGGAGTATGCTGATATTCTCAAAAGGCTCTGATGATTTTGTAATAATGAAAAGGGTGCTTAATAGAAAGCTGATGGGCAACTCTGCTCCCATCTGGAATTGACCCTACTAGAAATCAAAAAAATTGAAGAAGATCAGTTGTAAAAGAATTAAAGCAACTTTTGGATGATGGACAACTGAAGCCCTTGCAAAGCCCCTGGCATTGCCCCTGATGCTTATATGGAAAATGGATGGGGCCACTGTGTAGTAATGGGCTACCAGAGGTTAAATGTCCTCACCAAAAAGGACAGCTATCTGGTGCCTCCGATTGATGATTCATTGTGACTATTGGCGTGTCCCAATTCTTATCCACAAAAACCTTGCCAGTGGCTATTGTCATATTGAGCTTCACAGAGATTAAGAGAAATGTACCCATATATCTAGCAAAGGGGTTTTAAACCCAAAAGGATGCCCAAAGGGTTATGCAACGCCCCAGACACGTTTTTTAAAGGTCGTTGGATGGCATATTAGGGATTTGAAAAAATCATGCGTGTTAGTTTAACTGGACAACATGACCATGTTTTCTTGAACCTTTGACCAACACCTTGCTCATCTGAAGGGGGTTTTTGAGTGCCTACACTAAGTGTCACTGAAATTGAAAACTGCCAAATGCCAGTTTTTAAACGATTATGGGGTTCCTTGGCCATGAGTTCAATTGGGAAGAAATCCTCTGATACCAGATAAGGTGGTCGCTATTGAGAGGATGACTAGACCCTCCAGTCTATGTGATATATAGTTTCCATTAGGATTGTCAACTATTATTGATCGTTCATCTCTTAATTTCTGAGCTTATTAAAGTTCCAGACCTATATGCTTCAAAAGGTGGTTCCGTTCCAATGGGAGGAAACATAACAGCAAGCTTTTGATGTTTAAGGAAAGCACTAGCAAGTGCTCCTGTGTTAGTCCATCCTGTGTTTGACAAACCATTCATTCTATTTACTAATGCTAGTTATGTGAATGTTGTGGCATCCTAGCACAACATGACGCAAATTGAATGAATCATTTCATAGAGTACTTTAGCAAACCCCTATCTTGAGCGGAAAGGAACTATAGAGTAACTGAATGGGAGTGCTTAGCCATCCTGCTCACCATCAAGCATTTCCATCCTTTCCTATATGTAAATCATTCCAGTTTGGTTTTATATCATGCTTCTCAGTGGTGGCTATAACAGATGAAGGATACAGATGGACGACTGGCCTACTGGGCATTAAAACTGTAAATTATGACTTTTCTATTAGTTCCTCACACTGAAACCATACATCAAATCGCTGATGGCCTGTCCCACTTGCCTATACCGACCCTCTACACCTCTAAGGAAGATTGAATTTATGACCTCATTGGGAAACCTGAGGAGCGAAGTAAAAAATCTCCTGAAGTTCACAAAATGTTAAAGAAGATGGATGATCGGACTCATTTTGAGGAAGGGTGCTAAAAAACAGGTTTCAACACTTTGTTGCCTTATGTTCACCCATTAGCCAGGAAAGATACCACTTTGGATGACCATTCAATGGTAGGTGATGACGACGTCAGAAAAACTCATCAATGGTTGTGAGAGTGCTGTTACTTGGAGGGGATAATTGAGAAGGTTAAAGAAGTCCTTGACTCTTGTCTCATTTGTACTAGTCAGAAGCCTCTTAATCTGCTATATCAACATCAGGTCATGGGTACTACCCCCCCCCATTCACTATGGTCATCATTGACATTGTTGGTCTGCTACCTATGGAGATTTATGGTCACCTATATATCAATTGCAATTGACCATTTCAACAAATGGGTTAAGGCCATCTCTGTTTCTCCCACACTTCTAAAGTGAACACCTCATTTTTACTAAAAAAAGTCATCACCAGTCACATTAGCTTAAATGTACTACTGTCCAATTATGGCATCAAAATTATCTACCAAGTAATTATTGACCTTAATGCTCTGAAGTTCACTTACCCCACCATTACTTCTAACTATGATCCTTATAAGAATGGAACAGTGTAATTAATGATTGGAACGCTCATTATGATCTTTCACAAATGGCACACTATGACCCAATCTGGTGGAATAATACCTCCCTGCGGCCCTTTTGGCATATCATGTGAGTTATCACCATGTTATATATCACCATTTTGATCACTATAATTTAAGAACTAATTTTACCCTCTAGCATTCAACCTATATTGGAGGTCTCTACGGAGGACACCCCTAAGCTAGCAATTTAAAGGATGGCCAATGAATTGAACGCCTACAAGCTTTAGCTGCTAAGTATGAGGGGACTATAAGTCAATGAGAGGAGGAGCAAAGCAATACACAAAAGCCAACCCTGCCAGATTAGTCATTAGGTGATCAGATATTGTTTTCTCACCACTGATTAGTTTGTCAGTTGAATAAACTTGATACCTTATGGTCAGAACCATATTAAGTAATATAATGTTGAGACCTGGAGTACTCCATTGCCACCATAAAGTCAGGCTTCATTATAACCTGAGTCCATGCTAGGATCCTTCAGACTATGCTCTTCCTCAGAAAGATCTTCAAAGGCACTTCTTGAGATTTCTGGGGCTTAAAATAGATCAATCAGGAATTAAACAACGGATATGTCCCAATCCATTAGAGCAAAAACCATTGTGTTGATAACTACTAAAATCGCCATGAGTAATGAAACTGTATTTGAGCTGTCACAGGCACAAACCCCTTTTTTAAATCTGGCAAGGTTTTACTAAAATTCTTACCATTTTGTGGATAGCTCAAATCAGCTGAACCAATTAAAAATGATTATGACCACCTGTCCTTCACATTCTGCCATTTTGATCCCAAAATCAACATATCCCCTGCACCATCAAACCTCAGCCAAATCATATATAAAATAAAATCAAAATAAAGGTATCATTTTTGTACATTCATTTAGCTTAGCTAACTAGTGATTTTACCTGTTAGACTATTGAAGCTTACCTTGGTACAGTAAAGGACTAAGAAATTGCCCTAAGGACTTGATAGTCCACTAGGTAGTTGCGCTGGGTATTAGCAACTAATAATTGCATATTCTTCAAAGTCCCAACCTTTTAGAAAGTTAATTAAAAACATATAGGTGACACTTAATCACAGTGATCTACACAGTGCATTCAAAAAGTTCCGGGATTAACGTTATAAAGACACAACTTTACAAATAAATAAACTTTCTTTTATCAAAATTTAACATACAACCTTTCCCTCTCTATACATTCTTATATTTCTGAAACAATTGTTAAAAGGTATGCACATAGTTCCTATTTTTATAACCATGTTTAAACCAGCTGTCACATTCTTCTGAATTGTCTCTACTTTATCAAAAGGATGAACCTTCAGTGCCACCTTCAGATTAGAGAACAGAAAGAAGTCATACAGAGCCAAATCTGGTGAATATGGTGGATAATTATAATCTGAAGGTGGCACTGAAGGTTCATCCTTTTGATAAAGTAAAGACAATTCAGAAGAATGTGACAGCAGGTTTAAACATGGTTATACAAAATAGGAACTATGTGCATACCTTTTAACAATTGTTTCAGCAATATAAATATGTATAGAGAGGGAAAGGTTGTATGTTAAATTATGATAAAAAAAAGTTTATTTATTTGTAAAGTTGTGTCTTTATAACGTTAATCCCGGAACTTTTTGAATGCACTGTTTATGTCCTGGATCTAATTCCAAAGTCCAAATGCATATTATTAGATGCTAGAGTAACTATAACTGCATCTAAGAGATCAAATATACTCTTAATGTGATATTACTTAAACCCTAATTTTAGGACTCATCCTCAGCCTCTTTTAGCTGACCTTATAATCAGGTTGTTAAAAATAAAAGAATCCAAAGATTTTGTGCTCTTATTGGAATAGATTTTGCTATAACGCCGAGAACAGCTGGACTAACCTCAATTATGAAGAAGAAAAAAGGAAGTCAGAATGAAAGATTTTTCGCTACATGCTGAACTATCTGTTATGCTTCAAATTCCTTAATTACTTATACTAAATTTGAAGTTATTGTACTGGGTGGATACAAATTGGTAATGCTTAATATATAAACAAGTCAATACTTAATAAACTTCTTTTGCTGACTCTCCTATCTTTCTCACTCTGCCCCTCATTTTTAAAGCTTAATGACTTGATTTAATGTATGGGTTCAAAAGTCTTCTGGTTAAAAAATAATTAACAGTGGCTCTTCTATAAATGATAGTTTTATCAAATTTTTGAAACGCCTTGTAATTTAACCTGAAATATCTAACTATATTGAGTATTAATAATCTGAAATACAATGAACTCTATCTATGGGGCTTACTCATTAATGGCTATCTAAATTTACAACTGACATTAAACACTTTGATGACACCCTGGGTAACCTAGAAATTACCTCCTAGTAGGGTCTTAGTTTCTACACCACTACTCTGCCACAGTGCATTAAAATGGTGGTTTTTATTCTAACTAGGACTAAATCCCACTGGTTTTTAAGCTCTCCAAAGTCACTAAGACAATTATCAAAAGTTTGGGAAAGTTTCAGGAAAATAAAGATCATTTTGATTGGATAGAGTATAATGTGATGGGCTTGTGTGTGATAATTTGTCAGGATTCTGGCTTGAATAGAAAATTTGAGTAAAACTGGTGAAAGATTTTTGTGCTTATTTAAAGATTTGCATAATTATTGTTGGGGATAATCCCCAATTATCTTTCTTCTAAACCTCCCAATTTTAAGGTCCAAACCAGATTTAAAAAGGCAATTAAATACTGTTCAACTGAATTAAACAGATCATGAATTCCTAAGTAAACAAATCAGAGATAGATCTTGGTTGGATTGCTTAATATTTCTAAAAAGTACTCTAATCCTTAAATTATTATTATCTAACTTATCATATATTATTATGTTATCAGCAATCAAAGCTAGAGTTTTCACTATAGAAGTCATGTAATTGTTATCTATTGCTTAGTAACCTTCTGTTTATCAACTTCTATTTATCTACCTTCTGCTCATCCTTATTCCTCTCTCTAATCTCACTTTTAGCAATCTAGCACTATAGATAGTGTGAGGCCTCTCCTTAAAAAGCTTTTTACATATTGATACACTACTTTTGCCATATATTTTTAGCCTACTACTATTCTAATAGTGAGGAAAATATCTGGATATGCCACTCATGGATATTAGCCTTGAGTGAGCTTCTTCATTAGAATTACACTCTTTCAAGTATCAATCACCTAGGGCCTTGGCTGCCATAGACTTTCTATCAAGGGACAGTTTAATCTATTCCCATCATCCTGACAGAACTAGTGCTATATACTATATCCTTTCAAAGTCCTGGCGAACCTCAATAACCATGGAGGGCCTTTAAAATCATAAAACAGTTGAGGAAACTGAAATATATAATAATTTAATTGCACAACTTGGGAATGACCAGGATATTATCAACATAACTGCCATGTTACTCCAATAGCGTGATTGTGAGTTGCAAAATGCCAATGATATCAAAGAGTATACTCAAATTAAACCATCTAGTACTAAAAAAAAGTATACTCAAATTAAGTATATGGAGTATAAAGCCACCCTAATAACTACTAATCTATATTTTTGATCCCAATAATTAGATACTATGCTCTGTTGACAGCAGATGATATAAAGTATGTGCATTACAAAATACTCAAACTTATCAACAAGCTGAGCAGGGTTATGCTAAGACTTTGGATGCTATTGGCAGTAGCATCATTGCATTTATGGATAAACTAGCTGTACCCAGCCAGCGTTGCTGTGGCTCAGTTTGGTTAAATGGAAAAGAAAGAAAAACGAAAGTATATGTTTCCAATAGCAAAATTTACCCAGAGTTGTTCAGGTTTATTTATAAGCTCACACTGACATAGCCTATAGGCTGTGCCAGCGCTACTCTCGAGTCACTCGGACCAACAGCTCCGCTGTTGCCCTCGTGGCTGGTGAGCTGGGTATTCTAAATCTACTTTATAAATCTATAATAATTACTTGAAACTCTAACGCTGATTTTTACTTAGTTTCGGGTGAACAATGGTGAATTCTTTGATAATATTCGCTAATATCACCCACTCGCCCAAATAGCTTTAGCCCATCAAAATCGATAATTTCAGATTTGATAAGACTTGCCAATTCTCACCCACTCACCCAAATAGAATGAACCTATCAGAGGCGAAAGTTTCAGATGTCAGTCAGTCAGCACATCAGTCAGTGAATGTGTTTTATCAATTAGATATTGGTAGATGGCCATCAATAAGTCCAGAAACCATTAAACCTATTAAATATTCCAATCTCCAACCCCTTGGCCTAAATTAACTAAGCCTGCCAAATTAACTAAACCATCAATAACTTACCTGAAACTGTTGGGCCCATCGAATCAACCAAAAAATGAACCACCACTCAGTAAAAACCAATTATTGAACTTACAAAACAGCCAAAAACTACCAACTTAATATCAAAGCCTATGAACTATCGATTTAAATGAATATGAAAATACTCAGCCAAATTGCTGTATAATTACCATTAGAAACATACGTTTTGGATCTTATATAAAGCTGTTATTAAAATTTAAGTGTGATTTTACTAAAAAAGTATCTTACTAATCCCAAATTTTATAAAGTATTGTGCAAAGTTTGGTGATTTAGGATTATTTGCTAATGAGATAATACATCTTATATAAACGAAAAAAACAACAACTTTTGTAAAGAAAAGTTTAGTCTAAATCTTGTTAATACCCAGTTTAACAGAGATTTGTTTGTGGGTTTAAAGTTTACCAGATAATCCTAAACGATTCTTTTTTATATTAGTAGATGGCAATCGATAAAATTTAAGAATCAAATTATATTGAATCAATATAAAATTACCAGCCACTCGGCCAAAACTGATTAAACCTATCGAATTATCTAAAACATCAACCATTTATCTGAAACCATTGGCTATCGAATCACCTAAATCCACCAACCACCACCCAGCTAAAACCAATTGGTGAACTTTTAAAACAACCAACAACCAAAACCACCAACCACTTACCAAAACCAATTAACGTATCGAATCAACCAATCACTAACTGCTTGTTAAAACCGTTAAGCTTATTAATCAACCCCAAAACCACCAACCGCTCCCAAAGCCATTTAAAATCGAATATCTAACTGCTTAGCCGTAACGTTATACAATTTCCATTAAACATATAAGATTTTCACTTATTACATATAAAACTTTTTACTCTACTATGAAAAATTAAAAATATTTTCTTATTGCACATCTACAGTATCAAGTGAATATCTATGCAAAGTTTCATCTTTTTAGGCCTTGTCATTGTTGAGTTACAGTGATGAGTGAGTGGGCTTTCGCTTTTATATATATAGATTCGATGAGATTTATCAATTCCTGCTAAAGGAAATCAAAAATACTCTGAGCGCCAATACTGCATTAAAGGTGGTTGAACTATCTTTTTGATACTAGATATAACTCACTTTGCGAAGCTCCCAATATCCCTAAATCTATTTTCAAGATTAGGCCTGGTTTCAAGCTTTAACTAGAAATTATGTTGTGATAACCCCTTTTGATGATGGGGATCAAGCTACCAAAATGGGGTCAACTGATATAAAATCCAGACAGAATTGAGGAAACTCTCAACCTAAGTAATAGTTAATCACAACACAACAGGCTAGATAACAACGAGATGAAATGCCAATCCGCCTCAATCCCAGAAATTGGGAATTCAACTGAGGCTACCAACTACCCTATCAATTTTAAAACAAAACCACCCAATCTAACCATTATAAACTTTGATATGAATCCCTAATCTACCCAACCAAAATCCTACAACGGCAATTCACATATTTAGGCAAATTTGGTGAGTCACTACCAGAACTTTACTATGAAAAAGCACCACCTGGAAATAGGTGGATATCTAGGATCCTAGTTGTTGGGGATGCATCTATGATGACTGAAATTACTCAAGGTCAAGATTTGATATCTCAGTCTAATGAGATTGCAAAGTCTATATTAGAGATATCCAATTCTAGGATAGATCAATGATCAACCATTCAGAGCTATCAATTTTCTCTGAAGAATGATGATAAGCTATCTGATGAGGCAGAAAATCATATAAGAAAATCAGTCTCATCAAATAAGAATCTTATCAGATCTGGCCATCACAAGTATGGTATTAATAATAAGCAATATCAATCATCTAAAAGGAAAGATCTTACCTCAGGTGCATCCTGAAAATCCTCACAAATAACTACTAAATCTACCCCTATAAATATCCCTCATTTCTAACAAATAAAGTACCTCTATTTTTGTCTTGTGTAGCCTAATTTTGGTCTTTTTTCATACAGGATGTGGGGTCCACTGACAGATGCCACAAATATTTTGTTAAAGTGAGAAATTTACTTTTTTTAAAAAAAGTAAAAAATAACACTTTGTTAAAGTTTTTTATGTTTTTTATTGTTTAAGTGGGGCAAGCCAAAAAAGGTCCTTTTTTGATACTAGTATTTCCTATTTAAACTAGTTCAAATCCTGGGACCATGGGTATTTGAGGCTAAAGTATTATAAAGCTGAGTCATCCAAATTAAGGAATATAGGCTTTCAGCCTATCAGATTGAAGATAAATATTTTGAGGCAAAACTGACCCATGTGGTAACAATTTGATAAATTTTATCCAATCACCAGCGAGTAAAATCTTCTCACCTTGGAGGTGGTCAGATTTGTGTGGTAATGATTTGTTAATTTTCACCCTATCATTGTCAAGTAAAATCTTCTCACCTCAGAGGTGATCAGATCCATGTGGTAACAAACACCTCAAATTTAGCT
>JAKSZP010011524.1:0-15001 GCA_022478985.1 Massospora cicadina | reverse complement strand
TTTTACTATAAAACCGACAGGATAATTATTCTGTTCTTTGTCACACTGGGATAAGATATCCCCAATAGCAATATTACTTGCATCAGTATGTAAAAAAGGCTTATCAAATTGAGGATAAATCAAAACAGGTGCCTTAATCAAGGCCATTCGCAGAGAATTAAATAACTGTTCCTGAGCTGAACTCCACTCAAATGGCACCTGTTGGTATTTTTTCCCATATTCGCAGCCTGCTAGATTACCTGGTATCGCTAGGGGAAAATTCCCTAAGGCGAAGTGAATCAGAAATTGGTTGGCCCGAGTTTTGGAGTAACTACGTTCAGGGGATTTTGGGATATTCGCCTGGTTGTATCTATCAGGGATCAATCTGGATGAATACTTAAGATCTCATCGGGCGGAGTTGCCAACAAATAGGGGCATCTGATAGTGATTAACTATCAGGTGTACCAATTGGGATCAGTTGGGTTTCATCACCAACTGATTGGGAATGAATAGCAAAAATTGAGGCGAGTAAATCCACCTGCAACTACAAAATCAATTGGTTGGTGAGTGACCTGCCATAATGGGTAATGAGTCCCATTAACTAAGCAGGTCGCTAGCCAAATATGGTTGGTTCACTTGGATTTAGAGGAAAACGTTAGGGACACGTTTTCCAACTATTTCTGTTTTAGGTCTCAAGGATGTCCAACTATGGAATCCTAGCCAGGATGTAAAAGACCATTGCTGCTGAGATGAGGATGGGTGATTCAATGGCAACGGCTGCCATTTTATTGAAGAGGTGTCAACCAAGGGTTAGAAAGCCAAATTCCCCACTATATATATTCCCTAGGATTTACTATAATAAAGAAAACAACAGGATAATACAGTCAAACAGTATTTACAAGAACAGTAAAATTATCCATTTGGTATATAGTTAGACTATCATCAGCTTCTATTGTGTTGTTCTGTCTCAAAGATATTATTGCATAGGGCAATAATTGGAAGACTCTCAGAGAGAAGAGTAAAGATCTGAGCAGGGATCTAGAGAAAAAGGAGCCACAATCATGGATAGCTGCTGACTGTGTGTTGGGCCAAAGAGACTGTCACTAGGGTATCTCAGTGAAGATTGGGTGGACAAGAGCAAGAGAACGAATTCTTACAAGTATGACATCACAAGTATTTAATAGGGGTTACTGGCCAAGCCTTAGACTGAAATATAATTCATACTCAATTACATATAATAGTCTCCATACTATTATTGATTAATAATACATTCTACTACACAACGCGATGAAATGCACAAGGAAACTGAACCTGTGCAATAAAAAGGTTACTGGGTTGCTTGCCAATAACAACCACTTAGGTAAATTTTTACAGAACCCCTTTTTGTAACAGATGGAATAACGGTTCAGACATATCAGCAAACTTGGGTATAAATTTCTGATAATACCCAACCATGCTGAGAAAGACTTGGATATCCTGCAGAGAGGTTGGAGGAGGCATTCGTTGAATAGCTTGTTTTTTCAACTTGAGAGGGGTCAAATCCCTTTAGCTGTTACTTGGTGTCCTAAAAATTTCATTTTGGAAAAATGAACATTTGGAAGTTTTGAGCTTTAGGGAGGAATTCCTAATTTGTCTGAAAACTTCTTTTAAATAACCCAAATGTTTCTAAATATATTGGAAAACATGGTAATATCATCCAGATATACCAAAACACAATTGAGCTTTAATTTCTGTAACATACCATCCATGGCCTGTTGGAAAGTTGCTAAGGCGTTTCTTAATCCTTATGGCATATGGGTTGGTTCAAATAAACCTTCACTGAATATTAGAGCACACTTAGCTCAGTCTTCCAAAGATAGCTCAATTTTCCAGTATCCACTAGCTAAGTCCATCTCAGAAAAACAAGTTGAGCCAGCTAACAACGGAAGGGAATCATTGATCTGAGGTAAAGGATAACCATCTCATCAGGTAATAGCGTTCAATCTTTGATAATCCATAACCAATCGATGTGAACCATCCTTTTTCTTTAACAACAACAATGGGAAGGCTCAAGGACTATTGGAGGGTTTTTAATAATCCAGCCTCCAATAGTTGATGCAATTCTTTGGTAACCTGGGCTTCCTCCACTTTAGACTTACAATAGGGCTTTGCACAAATAGGAAAGTGATCGCCATTTTCAACGGAGTGCATTACTTCTTTCATCTTACCAAAGTCATAAGTATGCTTAGTGAAAATGTCGGAGTGATCTTATAATAATAGAAGTATTGTCTATCCTGTTCATTATAGAGGTGCTTTAAGATGTCAGGCCACACAGTAAGATTTTCCTGATCACTTTCCTATTTGTGCAAAGCCCCATTGTAAGTCTAAAGTCTTTTAAGCTTACAAAAGGTTTAACATCAAAAATTTGGGATAAGGGTAATGACTTTACATAGGCAATTGGATGTTTTAATCTACCGTTTTTAGATCATTAGTAAGGTTATTGGCAAAAATTGCTAATGATCCAGAATAAGCATAATTCAATACTCTAGGACAAGGCAAGAGCTCTTTAGCAGAAGGGTTGAAAATACCTTGGACTTGTAACAAATGTCCTTTGGTAATAAAAAAATGTAATAATGTATTAACAATTATATGCAATTTTGGCGGAATGACTAAATTCTTGGGGAGAAAATAGGCATCCCTTCTTTGATATCCGCCAATTTAGGGGGCAAGTTTACTCAAGGTTCTCCAATATAGCATTGAATAGAATAAGACCTTTTAGACCCCTTCAGAATACATAACTGACATCTGGTAAGAGCATGTTTGGATAAAAGTAAGGGAACTCTATACTAAAAAGGGATAGAGGCAAGTTGGGGTAATTGTTAATTCCTTAAATTCCAGAAAAATTGAGTCCCTGAAAGTAGGTCATAACTCAAATTATCAAGGACAATAGCAGGGATTGAAAAGTTAACTTCCCAATATTTAAAGGAAGTGCTGAAAAGGCTCCAATAGACCAATTACTTTGAGGTCCTTCAGTGCCATATTCTTTGTAATGGGAAATATTGGGCGTTAACTTGATCTGCTTGATAAATTTTGATAAAACATTCACCGGGGATCCAGTGTCATTGATAGCTTTGGCATTGCCTTGATTCATTTAAAAGTCAATGTGGATAATGGTATATTAAAACTGAGTGGATAAACCAACAAGGAGGGCAAGGAATAAGAGGAATGTTCATCTTTATTATACTCTACAGGGCTTAGGTGTTCCTGTTGCATACTCATATCGTTATAAAGGTGGAGAATCTTATTGGTTTTATCTTTTTTTATTTCTCATCAGCTTCTTTCTTATAACAGCGGTCCGCAGTATGAAAATATTGGTGACAGTAATTACACTGAATTCTCTAGCACTATCAGGCACAGCGTGAACTCTAGAGGCGACTAGGTCTTAAAGAATCATATGCTCAGGGTTTTTCAGAAAATTGAGGAGGCAATTTCAACCTGGCCTCCTTGATTTCCAATATACTTCTGAAAGTCTTCTTTACGCTGATAAGATAAGCTTGCATCTGAGTCCTAGAAGTAAAAGCAGGCATAACTGCAGTAATTGCAAACTCCAAATTTAATTAAACACATGCTACCAGAGTCTTAGCTTCCCAATAGAACTGATGAGCAAAGTATTTAATAGATTCATTACGATGGGGCTGTATATCCATAAAAGCTCTTTTTTTGAGGATAAGGTTTGTTCACTCCCAAAATTCTTTGATTAACGCTTCTTTGATCTGAGACCAAGTAGAGAAAGTCATCAAGTGGGGTACTATGATATCCTGAGCCAATTGAGTAAGGCAATTAGGTAAATAGTTCATCTTTTAGTAATCCATACCCTTACTTAGAGCCTTCTCATATAGAGGAAGTATATAGTGCTGTCTTCCCCAGGAGATTACTAATCTCGAAATACCAGTTTAAAACTCATTGGAGCATTGGCGGTCAAAACATGCACTCCAGGATGTTTTGATTGAATGGAAACATAATAGTTGGAGTCCAAAGCTTGGGAAGAAAATTGAGGATAATGCTCGACAGCCTTGGTACAAATTTTACTAATCCATCAATTCAAAAAGCATGTCCCACTTTCTCATCTAACTGACGAGATAGCTCATAAATTTGCTCATGCTATGCATTGTACCTAAAATCCAGAGTTACAATTTTCTCTTGAAGCATCTCCCCTTTTGATTTGTAAGCTTGTAGCAGGATGTCTGTATCCTTTGCTATATACCCAGATTACTCATTTCTTCAGATAAAGACTGAAGCAACTGGAGGGGATTGATCGTTATCCCATTGGGTATTAAGTTAAACTCCTTGGCCACTTTGTAAAATTTCTCTTATAAGCGGTCCATCATGCTCAATAAAGAGTCAATTTGTTGAAGGGATCCTGAATGCCCATTAGCACTTGGGGGTCCCCAAGGTCCATCTGCACCAGGTGGTCCACGGGGCCCTTCAACCCCTGGGGGTCCACAGGGCCCATCAGCGCTGGGAGGTCCCCATGGTCTTTTACCCCAGGTGGACCCATATCTCCAGAGGTTTTCTCTACTTGGTTGACTCAGAATTAAATTATGGAGTACAATTGCTCCAATTGGAAGAAAAAATGTTATTGAATTCCTCTTCCATTGATTGACTACACTCAGAGAGTTGGGAAATACCCTCTCTTCATTCTCTCTAAATTTCTTGGACTCGCTTCAAAAACTGTAAATCAACAAAATTGGACATCCAATGGTCAAGCTGAATAGCTGTTAATGCTCTTCATTGAGAAAGGTATAATTATTAATGATGGCATCACAATTATCTCTGCTAAACTCAGAGGCAGACTTGAAAAATTTGATAACATAATTATTCAAGGACTGGAGTCCTTTTAGTAAATCAAGCATCCCTTGATCATGAATTCCCACTACCAGTAGTAAATGGTATAAGGTAGGGTGAAAAAGCTGGTGCAAGTATTGCTTGGTACCAATTCCTGTCATTTGAGAGGTTTGCAATACTTCCCATAAGATAGAGGGTATGGCATTAGATTGAGATTGAGTGGAACAGATCCCAGGAATTAGGGCCTCTTCAAGAATTTGGTATTTAATATTTCATAGATCTTTGGTCTGTATTTGAAAGTTTATTAATAAAGCTTAAATTAGGAATGTAAAACTTCAAGTTGGCGCAAAATTACAACGTGGAGAGTACGCTTGGGATTTTGGATCTAGTTGAAAAGACCCATCTTAATATACTTCCTTGCTCATGGTCTTGAGCTTTTTAAGCGGAAAATGAGAATCCATGGTAGTGATTGACGTTTTCACTGGTGCGTAACTCAGAGTGCTCTCTCTAGTGAGCACCACTCTGCAAGTTTTGAATTACACTTCCAATTGGGCAGGTTATCTATCAAAGTTATGTAGGGTCTCCAAAAGGTGATAAAGTAAAGTAATAACAGTTTAAAATTAGAAATAATTTTTATTATTGGAAGGATGGAATATTTATAGGTTTCATAATGGTTTGAGATCTATCCGATCTGATTAATTGCTGATCAATAAAACTTCTATCCCTTGATCAGGATGAGACTGATCATGCTTATTAACTTCAATACATTTAGATAAATTACGCTCTCCTTCCGATAATGCCAGGTGGATGGTGGAGTAGAATTTTCAGAAGTGAGGGAATTTGGCAAAATACTGACAATGTGTCTATGAAACTTCCATGTAAGGTGCGACTGACCAACAAATCAAGCACATCCTCCTTCGTCTGAGTTGCATGGCCCAAGAAATGATGATCCTGCATATGGACACTCTGAGTACATGCAGCAGAGTTAAGGACGCGCTGAAAGCTAAATTTGGCTCAAAACAGAGTTTAATTAGAGAAAAAAGGCCTTTATGCGCCTTAACATTGTTGGACATTTGCCCTCCTTGCTTCAAGATAAGAATGTATTGGGTCAAAATCAGTCAAAAAGTAGAAATGTCAGACATCTACAAGTCTGCAATAATGATAAATTTGATTTAAATGGTAAAAACGATTTTATTGGCCAAACAACCCTTGAGAATTCTCGGTGGGACCTCACAAATTGGGGTAACACTATTATAAATACCTCATGAGCAATTAACATGAGATCAAGCAGTCAGATTACTCTGACCATAAGAAAGATTCTGGGGCGTCCATCAGATAATTCTCCCCTAGCTACGACCAGTTCCATTCAAGCACCTATGTGGGGGCAACCTCTTTTATAGGCTTGACAGGGGTCCCTCAAGGTGCAATAATTTTATCTAATGCTGATTGGCTGGGATTTATTAAATTGTTACCCCCACAGGTATGTCTTGCCAAAAACATAACTTCCCATCCATCGTTCAGCCTAAGTGAAGCAATTTTTCTGAGCTTTAATAGGTCAAGTTTACATATTTCCTTATTTGTACCATACTAAGGTGTTTTGAACTTACCAATGAATTCCCTTTGACCCTCTCTACAGTTTAAATGCTGAACAATCGGATATCAAGTGGGTTCATTTTTTTCCTTTCCTGCGCTTGCACTAATAAAAACATATAAAACCAGCCTTTTGTTTTATTAATATTTATAGCTTTAAAATAAAAAATTTGTTTGTAGTACCCAGCGGCTACATGAACCAGCGAGCAACAACTTGCTGGATTCCCACAAGCATGTAGAAAGAGAAAAGATCACGTCCCTTGCTTATCAGTCCTAACTAGTCACTCAGATACTTGTTAACATCTTACATGCTCACTCTGGATGACGCCGTTACTGCCATTCTAACTGAGTTGGCTTCTTACCCTTCTTTATCTTAGCATATAATCTTTTTGAAATGCGACTTTTGTAATGTCTTCAACATATCAGAGGCTTTATTGGATGTTGAATATTTTTTATATTTGAGAATACTCAAGGAGCTGTGGTGAAACCCAAGTCTTAAACATTGATAATCTTTCACCCATAGGCAGTTGACGGAGGCTCAGTGACCCCTCATATGCACTCCTGCGCCTGTTCACCCTTTTAAACCTTCTCTTTCAGTGCGACTCAAAACATATACTATTTCATCCCGTAGGTATGAGACCCCTAAACCAGCTGATAAAGTGCTTTCAAACAAGCTCATTGAAGCTGCAGTGCCTTCTCCCCCAGCCAATGTTGTAGTTGCACGCTCTAATAGTATCTCCTTAAACCTGAAAGGTCCCGTTGTAAAAGTGTCTGGTAGGAAGATAGTCACCCAACCTGAAGTGCTTGTCCCCAAGTTACCACTTATCTCTCCTTTGACTTGTATAGAAACCCCAGATGAAGAATCTAAAGGGGATTATAAGGATTTGGGACGCTATGTCCTTGGAGTCTCAGCTGAAGTAGGAATACTGGACTGACTAAACCTTGAAGGAGTAGACAAGGCCGTGATACCCAATGAAACCTAGCTTAGCCAAATTCTGAGGCGCCTTAGGGTCATTGATACTGCAAGTGATGCTGACCAGATCCTTGCTTTGATGATCCGCCCTATCTTGCATGTTCATATCTTCGATTGATTAAAAATAGATACCTGAGACCACTAAAAAACTTTCCTCTGCTTTCCGTCTTAAGGATGCTTTAGATTTCCATCTAGCTTTGGTGGGGCGGTTCCCCAGGTGGAAGTAGTCATCAACAAGGTGCAGGTTATGGCATTATAGACACTGGCTCCCAATCAATGTAGACTCTTCAAAAATCATCACGAAGATCAAATAGGCACCTGACCTGGACTACTCACAAGAGTATGGAATGGTGGGTATTATCAGCACTCGCGCTATTAGGGCATACTCCTCCTTGTTCCTCCAATTTGGAAAGCTTACCCTGTCAGCACCCTGATATGGCCTTGGAGAGCAATATTATGATATGTTTATTGGCACTCAGTTCTTCGTTGAATACAACGGAGCTATCAACTTGAATCAGGGTTACCTCTCCGTGCTCAACTATGAGATGCCTCTTGTTCTAACCATAAAAAGCCCTTCAAAAAGAGTACTCCTGCTTAATCAAGTACCCTTCCTTTGCACTATCATTGCACTACACCACCTCTGGGTGCCATACAAAAATTCTGCCAGAGCCCCTAGACGCCTCAGAAGGCATCCCTTTTATGACTCTAATAAGATGGTAATTAAGTCTGGGGAGCAAAGGGTGGTTGACACCAAGATTATTTTACAAATACCCCAGAACTGCTATTCCACCTAAAAAAGCATGATGGAGTAAGTCTTGGGTTCTGAGTACTTCCTGGAATACTAGATCCTGCCTGCCAGCGATCCATTAATCTTTTGCTGGGGAACCTCACCAAGCAGGACATGATCGTGAAAAGCTTCATGGGATAGGAAAAGGTCTGCTCATGTCACTTGATAATATTGAGAAAGTTCACTGTATTGAATCTATGTTAGAAATGGGCCTACCTACTGACAAACTGTTGTGTGCCTTTCCAGTTTCATATCTCAGATGAACTAACCTCAGACAAGCTTGAAGATATGACTCCTTATTATACACTCATAGTGATATCTTCTCTAAGTCTGACCATGGTTATGGGCACATGAAGGATTGGAGCCACACGATTGATGTTGGTGATGCCAGTCCCATTATATATAAACCCTACCGCAAATCAAAAGTTGAGGAGAAACAAATTAGGTTTGACCTCAAGCAGTTGCTATACGCTGGGTTAAAAGTACCTTCCCAGAGCCCTTAGGCATCTCCTTTATACTTATTAAAAAGGAATATGGAGGTCAACGGGTAGTTATGGACTACCATAAACTGAACAACCTCAATAAATTAATTAGTTTATCCTACCTTTGCATTGATGATTTTGGGACTTTGTTGTCCTCTCTGAAGTTCAGGTCCTTTGAAGGCTTTTTGCTTTGTAGTCAAAAGTCCCAGAAGAATCTCTTAGGGACAAAGGTTCCCTAAGGCAATCTCTCAATTAGAAATCATTTGTTAAGGCTACTTTGTTTGCTCCAAACAGGTAAGATCCTATGTATAGACAGGCAAAATAAACACTAGTATTAACAGCTAAGAGATCTGAAAGTAGCTTTTTTTCAAGATTTTGAGATATATAGGCTACCAAGGAATTTGGGTTTGCCTAAGGGGAACATGGGGTGCTAATTGGGAACAAGAAGGGTAAGGTGAACTCTTTGATTATGTGGCAGGTGGCGTATGTTTTTTTAATTTATCTCTTTTTGCCAAGGCGGCCAATTCTGGGGACCTCCAAATGGCAAGATCTTCACCAGCTAACTCAGTGCCTTTATTAATAGAATTGGCGGGTCCTTTCAGAAGTTGAGTTTCATTTCTCTCATTTAGGATTTATTGTTTAAGTCAGTCTCAATGCTCATTAAATTGGTGGAGCTCTTACGACAAAGTTATAATCTTTACATTTTTGAATAACATTCAGGTCTGTCTAATTCTCAGGATTTCCTACAAAGCTCCCCTCACAATCTTGCTGAGGAGGGACATAATTTTGGAAGAATCTAGCATGTACTCAATTTAAAGTGACACTCGACTTCATAGAGGAAATTGAATATTTGGGACCTTGACTTTAGATCACCCATTAAGGACCTGACCACAGAGTATTGAATTTATGTATCTTTCCCTGAGCCAGTGATAGTAAAATAGGACGAGTTCCCCCCAATTGAAATTCAGGCAGGACCAGCCGCTGGGAATTCCTTTGATCAACTCTACTTTGTTGATTAGTACAAATAGATCTAGCGGCTATCACTTGTAGCCTAAATAATTTGTTGGACAATATTTTCATGGGTAATTCAGTGGTTTCTGGTGTGGAAGTTTTTAGTATAGGCTGCCCATTAGAGGACAAAATTGGTTCTTGACCATAGTGAGCTCAGAAAGGTAATATTTGAATGATTTGATAATAGATAACGCAATATGCTAATAAGGATGCTAAAAAGTTTTCATTCCATCTTTAAGGGTCAGAGGAAGCCATTTTGCAAAGAATAGCAACTAAGGAACCGTTTTTGTGTTCTAAAGCTCCTTTGATAGCCGGATGATAAAGGGTTTTGAAAGAATGATAAGTGCCCATTAGAGAGTTAAGATCAGCAACCACACTGGAATAAAGTTTGTACCACTGTCAGATAGCAGTACCTTGAGGCTACCATGGTGACTAAAGACCTGCTTTAGTAAGAAGGATGCGGTCACTTTGGAAGTTGGTGAGGAAACTGAGATAGTCTCAACCCATTTTGTAAAGTGACCAACTATAAGAATAATAAAACGGTGACCATACATTGCCATAATCAGAGGTCCAATAACACCAATGCTAACCGTGGCAAATAGGGCCATGGTACCCATGACATGATGTTGGTATGGCGGATTGGGCGGGTTTTTGATTTGTGCGATTAAGAAAAGCATCAACAACATCCTGACTGTCTTAATCATCCTTTCTCAGTAGCAACAATCTCTCAGTCATAAATGGGTTTTCCTCACTGCACCGTGCCCCACACCAATATTATCCTCCAGAGAAGACTTTGTAAGAGAAGAGGGTTGAACATATGGTAGCCAAGAGGTCCCAACTTGATTATTTAACAATCCATATTTGCCTTGAGTCTGAGCAGCCATCTGCTTTAAGCAATGTTGCGTTGTCAACAGCTCATGGTTCCACTCTTCTAATTTTTTCAATAAACTCATAGATATGTTCCTCTTATGGAACCGTAAAGAGCCAGGATAGGCATTCAGGACAACCCATAAGCATTTTGGTGTATCATCCCTGAGCGGTGTGCTATCAAGAAGTCGTAATTCTGAAGCTTAAGGGCCCATCGAGCCAATCATCCATAAGGGTCTTTCATCTGTTGTAACCACCATAGTGCCAGAACATGCCTCACTATGGTAGATTGATTCCAATGCAGAAAATGGCGGAATTTTTTAATGGTCAATATCAAAGCCAGTCATTCATGTTTGGTTACATTGTAATTGCATTCCGCTTGGGTCAACGTCTTACTAAGTAAGCTATGGGATGATCAACTTGGCTTGCGTCCAGTTGAGCCAGAATGGCCCTCATAGCCACATAGCTAGTGTAAGTGAATTGAATGAAGGGTTTATAGAACCCAGGATATACCAGAATAGTGTCTGTAGTCAGGGATTTTCTTAAGACATTGAAGTACTGCTTTTGGGCATCATCCCATTGGAAAAGAGCTTCTTTATGGAAGAGGTAGGTTAGTGGCTCAGCGAGCTTGGTGAAATGCTGTATTTTGTCAATATTACTTGACCATGCTAATAAAGATTTGGATGTCACGCAAACTGCTGGGTTGAGTCAACTTCTAGATAGTCCTTGTCGGGCAAGGGCAAAATTCCTTCATTAGTGAACTTATAACCAAGGAATTCCAACTAGGTCTGAAAAAATGACATTTGGTGGGCTTTGACTTCAACTCAGCAGAGCATAGCCATCCAAATACTTCCTTCAAGTGGGGGCAAATGCTGGTCAAAAAAGCGAAAAAACACTTTTGCATCATCCAGGTAGACCAGCACGCATGACATCCTCAGGTCTCCCAACAGGAAGTCCGTGGCTCACTAGAAAGTGGTCAGGGCGTTGCACAGCCATGAGGCATGCAAGTGGGTTCAAATAATCTCTCACTCGCTATGAATGAACACTTCTCTTGGTAATCTGGCGCAAGCTCTATTTGCCAGCACCCACTGACAAGGTCTATTGTGGAGAAAGTGTGACCTGGCTAAGAGGCGTAAGGAGTTGTTAATCCTAGTTATTGGGTAGCCATCCTTCTGGGTGATGTCATTCAGACGTTATAGTCCATTACTACATGATGCCCCCTGTTGGAGATACAACTAAGATGACTGAAATTACTCCAGCTCGAGATTCAATATCTCTGTCTAATAAAATTGAAAAATCCACAACGGGTATTTCCAATTATCAATTTGACTGAATTAAGACCCTTTGGAGCTATTGACCTCCTACTATGGGTGATTCTAACCAATCTGAAGAAGCTCAGCAATATGAGACGACCAAGCAATCCAAAATGGCCAATTATTTTGAAGGGGCTAAGTCCTCACTAAGAAGGTCAATCGCATCTAACAAGAGCTCTATTAGATCTGATCATCAAAAATCTTTTAATGATAATGATAATCAACAATATTGGTCTTCTGGTAGGAAAGATCTTACCTTGGGAGAATCATGAAATTCCTCGCAAATAACCACAAATCTTTCCCTATAAATATCTTTGGTTTTTAATTAATAAAGTATCTCAATTCTTGTCTCATGTAGCCTAATTTTGATCTACCTCATACAGGATTCTGTATTTCTGATTGAAACCAACTATAGCAATGGAACTAATAACTTTGTAGCAATTGTGTCAATCTTTGCTAAAGCCACAGAACTAATAAATTCGTAGCCTTTGTAGCGCCTGCTTATCATAATCTCTCACAAAATTTTAATACCCTCCGTCCTTCTTCCACATAAGCAACAACAACGAGGCCCAGTATCATGGAAATGGCAGAAGAAGTTTAGACCAGCCCGCCAGTCAGGATGCATAAGCACCCAAAAAGCAAGCCAGAATGCCAGAGGCATTGCCAACCAAATGACGTTATATGGAGCTGGGCATTGGGACGATGAATTATTGGTGAAACACAACAGTGAGTATGATCCTGACGATGAACCACAATGAGCCCACTCCCAACCCAGGGGGCCTCGCTGCAGGGGGTGGAATCACAGAGATAGTTTCAATAAATTCATCGGCATATTGGGTCATTTCAACCAGGGAGGCAAGGAGACGGATTCTTTCTTTCAATTGGTGGACATAAGGCCACAAGATCCCCGTGTACTGTTGCTGGAAGTTCATGATAATGGGGTTATAGAGCCAAAAATATCAAACTTGCTGAATCCAATCGACAATGGAGGGGGCCATAGTGACCATAAGTACTGGTAGAGCCCATCCAGTATATGGACCGATGGGCCACCAGGGAAACGCCATCAGGTATGCAGTCAGAAGGAGTAATACAGTAAAAAAATTGTTTGGTTTTTTGGCAAGATTTTTATTGAAGGAAAAGGAAGAAAATTGACCAACAATTTTCTCAGTGCTATGCAACTGATTAAATAGTGGTTGATTGGGGTAGTGATAAGCCAGGATCTGGACCCTCAATTTTGACCTAACCGGCGAATTATTTGGGAATGGGCGGGTTTGTTCCTTGAGAATTGACATCAAAAAATTTGGCGGCAGGCTGAGTCGCTATTGGTTCAACCTTAAACATATAAACCAAGGCTCAGCTACATTTCTGATGGTTGGTGCAATGGCGTTTAGCCTGACGAGCAACAGGAATTCCCCAGGTCCACCCCGCATAGTGGCAGGTCCATTTGGTTAGGAATGGTCTAGGATGCCCAACTCGCCCGCGCTCAGTTGCTGGGCCATCATTCAGTCAGTGGTATCCCATCAGCCGCAATGCCAGAATTGTCAACAGGGGACTTTGAACCCTCATCAATGGTATCTGATGCTATAGCCTGCCCATCGAGAATGATCCCTGACAACTTTGGTAGGGAGGTGATTTGTTCAATCGACATATTAATTAAATTTGGAACTGTCAGGCATTCCAGCTGATGGCTCAGTCTTCATGCCTTTCTGGCCTTTTGAGATCCGAGCATTGGCCAGATTCCCACTCAAATTAGATCTGATTGAATTCAATTTGATAATCTCAGTGCAGATTTCGCTGATTCCCCATAACAGTTCTGCTGAGGTGAGTGTGGGTACTGGGGGTGGGATCTGAAGCAGAAGAGCTGTTACCCAGCGCTCGTCTACTATGTGAGCGAGATCACCCTGAGTAACAAGGGGTACCGCCATCCTCTTCAGTGTCTTCTTACTCAGGAATGGAAAAATGGCTCAATCAATGGCCAGAGAACGTTCCCCGGGACTTACATTACCCATTCCTTTTTCCACAGGAAGGGCCCTGCCACCGGGAAAATGCACAAGAGCCACATTCTTGTGCATCTTGGGTAACTTGATTGCCATAATCATTGCAACTTTTTGGAGGGGGGGAAGGGAGCATCAGGGTGGGATGCGTGGAATGCTTCAACCAGGGCCATGCAATTTGCGCAATTGCGCGCCTGACCCAACTGTTTTTGTAGGATAGATACCCTTTCCAGGCTATGAGATATTGTACAGAACGTCGGGATTTCTGGGATGCCAGGATAGCATATACCTTGGCCTCTTCCCCATTATCAACAACGATTGGTTCCAGTTCCATAGGCATTGCACCCTTGAAGAACGACAACTGGGAAGCATGGAAAACAGGATGCTGCTTCCAATGTGCAGGGAGCTTCAGTCTGAACGCCCCGTTCCCAATACCTCCTCCACAAAATGAGGACCCGAGCATTTACTAGTTAATTTATGGGAAGGGACCTGAATTTTTAAGTGACGGGTATCAAGCATGATGTAGGAGCCCACCATAAAATCGTGACCCAGAAGGCGCTTATGATCCACGAACCGCTTGTAGTCATCTATGGCTTTAGTAAGGTGTTCCTGCACTAAGGCTTGAGTCAATCAGATATGGGCAGCGTGATCTGCGGCAGCTTGACCTCAGGACGCGATCACGGCCTGACCAAAAATGAAGGATTGTAGTCTAGCGTTGCTTTGTAGGGGGAAAACCCCGTGGATACATGGGTCCCATTATTGTAAGCGAATTGGGCGAGAGGAAGGTCATTTGCCCAAGTATCCTGCGTGGCTGCAGCATATCAATGCAGGTACTGTTCAAGGACTTAATTAAACCGCTCAGTTTGTCTGTCAGACTGGGGATGATACACCGTGGAGTGACAGGGGGATATTTTCAGAATCGATGGGAGTTCACTCCAAAACTGCGCGGTGAACTTGGCCACAGTCACTGATGATCTCCTGGGGGAGACCAAACGTCAAAAACACATGGCGTACAAAAAGGTGAACAGTTTCTTCTGAAATAATTGTGGAAGTACAAGATATAAAAAGGGAAAATTTCATGAAGTGATCCACCACTATCATCACCACTGTGAACTTGTTAGAACAGGGGAGTTCAACGATAAAGTCCATAGACACCAATTTCCATGGCCCCTCCACCTGCT
>JAKSZP010011523.1:0-15093 GCA_022478985.1 Massospora cicadina | reverse complement strand
GTATGCGGACATATTTGCATAGGACTTGAAGATTTTAGATTAATGAAAGATGTGCAGTATCAGGTGAAAATTTGGGGATACCCCCTATTTGAGCCTAGCCTTATTGCAAATCTGAAGTTGAGGAGGCTCAAGTCTCAGTGAATTGTAACAACTCCTTGACGCTGGGATATTAACGCCTTCCCAAAGTCTATGAGCTTCCTGTAAGTCTCAGGGAATGTCCTTTGACTCTAATCAGGCCATCTTCCCATTCCTGAATAAAAAGACACCAAAGAGGATGGCGGTACCTCTCATCACTCAGGGCAATCTTGCTCACGTAGTAGATGAGCGATGGGTAACAGCTCGTCCGCTTCAGATCCCACCTCCAATACCCACACTTACCTCAGCAGAACTGTTGCGGGGAATTAGTGAAATCTGTGCTGAGCTTACCAAATTGAAATTGGTCAGATCTAATTCGCCCAGCAATCTGGCTGATGCCCAAAATTTGAATGGCTATAAAAGCATGAAGAATTAAATATCGGCCAGATCACCTGTCAGTAACAATTCAATCCCTAGACCAGTTGAACAAATATCAGGTGCTATCAATGAGGGTTCAAAGCCCTCAAATAGTAATTTTGGGCGTTGCACCTGATGTACTGCTGTTGACCAAACGAATGGTTAAATGACCAAGTGTGGGTGGGTTGGCCATCCCAAACCTGTTCCCAAACAAATGGACCCATCCCTATAAGGGATGGCCTTGGGGGATTCCTGTCACCCGTTGGGCCAAACGCCATCATGCTAATCATTGGAAACGTAGTCAAACCCTGGTTAGGACGTTTGAGGTTGAACTGAAAGAGACTTGGCCCACTGCCAAATTTTGCGATGACAGTTCCCAAAGAATAAACCCTCCATTCCCAAACAATGCGTTGGTAAGGCCAAATTTGTTGGGTCCCAACCCCACCCTGTCACTAACCAATCAACCACTATTTATTCAGTTGCATGGCACTGAGAAAATTGTTGGTCGATTTTCTTACTTTCTTTTCCTAATAAAAATTTACCAAAAAATCCAAATTTTTATTCTCCTTTCCAACTGCATCCCAGATGGCACTTACCTGGTGGTCAGTCGCCCCACACTCTGAGTGGGTTTTACCAAATCTCTTGATATTCCTCACTGTGTTGTTGTACCACCACTTTTCATTATCACATTTCCCAGCTTCATATCAAGTTGTATGGTCAGCAATGCCTCTGGCATTCTGGCTTGCTTTTTGGGTGCTCACGCATCTCAACTGGCAGGCTGGTTTAACCTTCTTCTGCCATTTCCATGACATAATCGACCAACCATTATTTCCAGCCACTTCCACCTTGGTTTTTGAATTGGGAGCCACAGTGGTTACTCTTTACCAATTGAATGTTCAATCAGTTGTGTGCTGTTTGTTTTTTGTTTGGCCATTTGCTGACTTTGGGAGAAGCATCCATTCTATTTTGGGAAACCTTCTTCAAGCCACCCATGATGTGAAGATTGCATCTCTTCTTACTTCCTCTGGTCCGGAGGAAATGATTTTCCCTACCCTCATACCTCAAATTTTCGCCCCAGCTAAGTACCCCAACCCCAGTCCCAACATACCTATTATTTCTTCAGTCATCCATGAGTCAGTCAAATCTCCCAATAAACAGAATTCCGCTTATTTACTTGTCCCTATGAAAATCAGTATTGGCCTGCATCATGTCTCCTTTGAGGCTCTGGTGGATACCGGAGCAGCGGGGAACTTCATGAGTGTTGAGTTGCCACAGCAATTAAAAATTGGAAATGGATGTGGGCGCCTCAGTAATGGTGGCCTCATCTGCTTACCAGTCTTTATATGTTGTTCGCCGGCCAATACACTTCTCAATCTACCGATATAATTTCTGCAATCATTTTTTGGCCATGCCAAACCTGGTATTCCCAGTGATCCTGGGTGTGGGATGGTGGCTTCAACAACATGTGAAGATTCATTTAGAATCTAATACATTCTCGTTTTACCAATAATGATTCAGAGAGAGAGTTCCCTTTGATCAACACCCTCAAAAAAATACAAGGAACCAGCTCTATCACTACCTTAGTTACTTCCACGGGCATTCCAGCCAATTTTCCTAAAATCTTAATGCAATACTGGAGAATCTTCGATATGGAAAAAGTGGACCATCTGCCAAAACATTCTAGGTACAATTGTGTATTTTGGACAACCATGGAACTGTTGAACATCAACTGCCCGTTGTATCCTCATACAGCGGAGAAAGAGGTTGCACTCAATACCTGGTTGGACGATTTGTTAAAAAAAGTTGGTTGTTCAAGGAAACCTCTCCCGTCGCCTCCCCTATTGTATTTGCAAAACAACGGATGGATCACTCCGTCCTTGCATAGATTACAGTCACCTGAACAAAATAACAGTTTCAGATCCCTACCCATTGCCTTTAGAGCAGACAATCAGTCAGGCGATTTCCAAATCCCATGTTTTTTTGAAACTGGATCTGGTGAACGCTTTCAACCAAATTTGGGTGATGGAAGGACAGGAATGGTTGACTGCAATCTGGACGATGCAAGGCATTTTTCAATTTCGTGTAATGCCCTTTGGGTTGAAAAATGCTCCTGCTACATTTCAACAAATGATTGACAACGCGTTAGGGGATCTCCGGTTCTCTTGTGCTATTGCATACATTGATGATATCCTAGTTCATTCCCCAACTCCCAAACAACATGCTATCAACTTAGAAGTGGTGGTGTTCGCTCTGCATAAAGCAGGACTGTTCCTTAAAGCTTCTAAGTTCGAGATTTATAAGGAAGAGGTCACATTTCTTGGAAACCTGGCTCTTAAAGAAGGTGTCGCTATCCCCCCTAACAAATTAGATGTGATCCAAGAATGGCCAACTCTGACTACACAGAAGCAACTTCAGAGTTTCTTGGGAACTATCATTTTTTTAAATTTTCCCTCACACTTTCTCAGTTGGCTGCTCCGCTCCATCCCCTCACTGGGAAAAATGTACCGTTTTGTTGGACCCCCAAATGCCAGCAGGCGTTCAAATCAATCAAAGAGGTGTTCATGTCTCCTCCCATTTTGAAACACGCTGATCCCACCAAACCGTATATTCTCACATGTGATGCTTCATCAGTAGCATTGGGCGCGGTGCTGCTTCAGGACCACGATGGTCTTGAACATCCAGTCACTTATTTTTCCCAAAAATTCACTAATATGGAGCATCCTTGAGCCATTTATGACAAGGAACTGGCAGCTGTTGCATGGGCTTTAACTCATTGGCGATACCTGTTACAGGGTGCTCATCGTGAGCTAACAGTTTGCACGGATCACCAGGCTCTATTATAATTCCGCAAACCTCAAAAATTGGCACACCAGCAGGCCTGGACCTATTGGGACCTGTGCAGTTTCAACTTAAAATAAGAATTTGTCAAAGGTGCGCTCAATGTTCTTCCCAACTTCCTAAGCCATAGCCCTGCTCACTGTCCCTTGGAATCTGAGGAAGTGGATCTCGTTACCATGATTCCTGCCACTCAGATTTTGTCAATCGTTCCCTCTGTTGTTTCCTCTGCCACATTGTCTCCCAACAATCCGTTATTGGCCCAGGTGTTAGCCGCTCAAATGGCCTGCCCTGAGGGCGTGGAGTTGGTTGAGCAGTTGACTCACTCGAGTTCCAAACACTCCCTATAATCTTTAGAAGAGGGGCTCATTTACTTCTGTTCTTGTGTGTGGGTTCCCCCCCTTTCGCCCAAAAGTATCTCACACACACCATGACCCTCCCACAGTTGGACACCCCGGCAACAAGAAATGCATCAATCTGATCAAGCAAACCTTTAATTGGGCAGGACTGACCAAAGAGATTCTGGCTTGGATCGCTGATTGTGTTACTTGTGCTAGGGCCAAGTCAAATCGCTCTAGTAAGAATGGGCTCCTACATCCTTTACAGCAGGCGGAAGGTCTGTGGACCTCAGTATCCGTAGATTTTAATGTCAATCTCCCATGTTCTAATGGTTCACAGCAGTAATGGTAATGGTGGATTGCTTTACAAACTTTTCCCTTTTTTCCCTTGTACTTCTGTGATTACATCGGAAGAAACTGCCCATCTTTTTGTACAACATGTGTTTTCAATGTTTGGTCTTCCCCAGGAAATCGTTAGTGACCAAGGTCCTCAGTTTACTGCACGCTTTTGGAGTGAACTCCTATTGATCCTGAAGATAACCCCCTGTCATTCCACGGCGTATCACCCCCAGTCCAACGGTCAGACCAAGCAGGTTAATCAAGTCCTCAAAAAGTACCTGCGTTGCTATGCCACAGCAGCACAGGATACTTGGTCTAGTGACTTGCCTCTCGCTCAATTTGCATATAATAATGGGATCCATGCATCCACGGGGTTTTCACCATATGAAGCAACGTTGGGCTATAACCCATCATTTTCAGTTGGGACATGCTTGTGACCTGAGGTTCAAGCTGCCGCGGATCATGCTACCCATATTCGATCAACTCAAGCCTTAGTGCAGGAACACCTCACCAAAGCCATCGATGACTATAAGTGATTTGCAGACAGTAAGCACCTTCCAGGTCATGACTTTACAATGGGTTCTTACATCATGCTTGATACCCATCATTTGCAAATTCAAACCCCTTCCCACAAATTCACTAGTAAATGTTTGGGTCCTCACTTAGTGGAGGAAGTATTGGGTAATGGGGCGTTCCGCCTGGAGCTTCCCGCACATTGGAAGCAGCACCCAGTCTTCCATGTTTCCCAATTGTCACCCTTCAAGGGTGTAATTCCCATGGACCTGGAACTGATTGTCATCAATAATGAGGAAGAAGCTGAGGTAGAGGCTATCTTGGCATCTCGCAAGTCACGACGTTCAGTCCAATATCTCATGGCCTGGAAAGGATACTCAGCCTATGAAAATAGTTGGGTCAAGGCGCGCGATTGCACGAATTGCATGGCCCTGGTCAAAGCCTTCCACGCATCCCACCCTGAGTCTCCCCGCCCTCCTCAGAAAATCGCAACAATTATGGCTATCAAGTTATCTAAAGAACACAAGAATGTGGCTCTGGCGCAATTTCCCAGTGGGGGTGCCATTCCTTTGGAAAAAGGAAAGGGTAATGTAAGTCTCGGGGAATGTCCTTTGACTCTAATCAGGCCATCTTCCCATTCCTGAATAAAAAGACACCAAAGAGGATGGCGGTACCTCTCATCACTCAGGGAAATCTTGCTCACGTAGTAGATGAGCAATGGGTAACAGCTCGTCCGCTTCAGATCCCACCTCCAATACCCACACTTACCTCAGCAGAACTGTTGCGGGGAATTAGTGAAATCTGTGCTGAGCTTACCAAATTGAAATTGGTCAGATCTAATTCGCCCAGCAATCTGGCTGATGCCCAAAATTTGAATGGCTATATAAGCATGAAGAATGAAATATCGGCCAGATCACCTGTTGGTAACAATTCAATCCCTAGACCAGTTGAACTAATAATGGGTGCTCTCGACAAGGGTGCAAAGCCCTCAAATAGTAATTTGGGCGTTGCGCCTGATGTGCTACTGTTGACCAGACGAACGGTTAAACAACTGAGCGCGGGTGGGTTGGCCATCCTGAACCCATTCCTAACCAAATGGACTCATCCCTATAAGGGATGGCCTTGGGGGATTCCCATCGCCTGTTGGGCCAAACGCCATCGTGCTAATCATCAGAAACATAGTTGAACCTTGGTTAGGACATTTGAGGTTAAACTGACAGAGACTCGGCCCGCCGCCAAATCTTGCAATGTCAGTTCCCAAAGAATAAACCCCCATTCCCAAATAATGCATCAGTTAGGCCAAATTTGTTGGGTCCTGACCCCACCCTGTCACTACCCAATCAACCACTATTTAATCAGTTGCATGGCACTGAGAAAATTGTTGGTCAATTTTCTTACTTTCTTTTCCCAATAAAAATTTACCAAAAAAATCCAAATTTAAATTCCCCTTTCCAACTGCATTCAGATGGCACTTACCTGGTGGTCCTTCGCCCCACACTCTGAGTGGGTTTTACCAAATCTCTTGATATTCCTCACTGTGTTGTTGTACCACCACTTTGCAGTATCACATTTCCCAGCTTTTTTTAGTACTAGATGGTCCCAACCAAAGGTGGGGATTCATCGATGTTCACATTTCCCAGCTTCATATCACATTGTATGGTTGGCAATGCCTCTGGCATTCTGGCTTGCTTTTTGGGTGCTCACGCATATCAACTGGCAGGCCAGTCTAAACTTCTTCTGCCATTTCCATGAAACTTCCCCTCCACTTCTTATCTGAAAAAAGAATGGAAGTCATATAGTGGTTACATAAATTTATTGACTTAATGCTGTTACCCAAAAAGATTCTTATCATCTACCCCATAACAATGATTCATTAAGACTATTGTCTGGATCACAGTCCTTTTTAGCTATGGACCTTGCTAGTGGCTACTGGCAAACTGACCTAGCGCTGGAACATCATTAAAAATGTGCCTTAATTTCTAGTGAGCGGTTATTTGAACCTATTAATATTCTACAGGGGCTTTGTAATGCCCCTGCTAATTTCTAAGAGCCATGGATGGCTTATTTGATAATTTTGAAACTTTCCTGCGCTTTAGTTTATCTAGATAATGTTAATGTTTTTTCTTGCACTTTTAATGGTCATTTAGCTCATTTGAAAGAGGTATTTGGCCAAATGTGCCGCGCTTTACTTAAGCTAAAACCATCTAAGTGTGCTCTTTTTAAAACTGATATGACATTTTAAGCTTAGAAATTAATTGCGATGGTATTTTACACTTATCTAATAAGATACAAGCTATTTCAGACATACATGTTCCTAAGAGTTTTCATAATATTCAAGTGTTTTTAGGGATGGTTGGTTATTGCTGACTATTCATCCCATATTTTTGTAAAATTGCGGAGCCTTTAGTTTATTTACTGCATAATGAAGTTACTTTATTATGGGATGAATTGTGACAGCAAGTTTTTGATCTTTTATGTCAAGCTTAATCAGTGCCCTAATTTTAGCTCATCCTGATTTTTCAAAACCTTTTCTCTTATTTACTGATTCCAGTGATGTATTTATTGGGGCTATTCTAGCTCAGCATGATTCCAACTTGGTAAATCATCATATTACTTACTATATTAAACCCTTTCCAAAGCAGAACGCAACTATAGCATTACTGAGATGGAATGCCTTTTAGTCCTATCAGCCATCAAGCATTTTCTGCCTTATCTTTATGGCAAACATTTTGCTATCAACATGGATCACGCTTCTTTAAAATGGATATGACAAATGAAAGATCCTGATGGACGCTTAGCTAGATGGGCGTTAAAGCAACAGAATTATGACTTCCTTAATTCAACATCATGCTGGAGCTATACACTAAAATGCTGATGGACTTTCTCAATTACCTATCCTAACTTTTTTTCACTGATGAAGAGGATTGCGTCTATGATCTGATTGGCAGACCTGAACTATGGTATTGTGAATCTAAGAACATTATAGCAAAGCTACAGTCCTTAACCAAAAATACTCAATTTAAAGAAGGTTCTTTGTATAAGAAGTTGGAATATAAATGGCTACCTTTTATTTGGACTTCTGCTAAAACTAATACTATTATGGAGGTTCATCGAGCTGTGGGGCATGGAGCTGTTGCTAAAACTTTACAGAAGTTGAAAAATTATTGTTATTGGGACATTATGCTGGATACTGTGCATAATGTGGTGAAGACTTGTCTCACTTGCCAACAACAATGTAGTAGAAATCTGACATTTTAACACAAAAGCTTATGACCCTCAGAACCTTTTTTCACTAGGAGTATTGATGTTATGGGCCCTTTCCCTACTGCTATTTATGGACATCATTATTTTATATTATCTATCAACCATTTTACTAGATAGATTAAAGCTGTCTCTGTTTCCACTGTCACCGCTAGGTCTACTTCATCCTTCCTTTTTAAGCAATTTTTCACCTGGCATGATAGCCCAAAAGTATAAATTATCTGATAATGGGACCAAATTCATTTCACAGGTAGTATCTGAGCTTACTAAATCAATGGGTACCTATCAGTCATTTACAGCTCCTTACAATCCTTCCACTAATGGTGCAGTTGAATGATCTAATGTTACCCTTGTAGCCATTCTTTGAAAGATGGCTTCCACCAATCCTAGTAGATGGAACCTCTACTTAGTGCAATGTTAGCCTACAGGGCTATCTATCATCTTATAATTGGAATGTCTCCCTTCAATTGCTCTTTACGGTCAGGATCCTATTTTACCCTCAATTTTTCAACATATACTTGATGCTGCAACCCGCAAACTAAAGAATTAGCTATGAGGAGGCTTCTGATGAAATTATCAGAGTATAAGCCTTATCTTCAAGTTCTTTTTCTGCTACAACCTCAAAAGAAGAAACTAGAGCCAATGCTACTTGACCTACCTTACCTGAATATCAAATTGGGGATCTTGTTGGGACCATCTAGTACTAAAAAAAAAAAAATTGGGGATCTTGTACTCTTTTATTATCATAGACCAGGAGGAAAATTCACAAAATTGATACCTTAAGGTCTGGTTCTTATTTTATTTTTTATCATCAGGGTATTGAATACTATATTTCAGCTGTTGATACTGGGACTGTTATCAATAGAGTTAATAGTAGATTCCTTTATAAATACATGCCCCTTAGACAAAATCTTGAGGGGAGCATTGTTGGATATCCAACTGCAATGACCAAATTTAATCAAGATCAAGATTTAGTACTTGGTCTGTTAAGACTTTAAAGACCCCATCAGATATATCTGAAACTCTACTATATAAACAATTGACCCTTTTGTAGTTATCAACCTCATCTCATGGATGAGGCTAAGCATTTGAAGGGGCTAAGCCCTCAACAAGAAGTACAAATTCCATCTAATAACAAATTTATAAGATATGACCATCATAAGTATACTAATAATAATCAGCAATATTAGTCATCTAATAGAAAGGATCTTACCTTGTGGAAGCACGAAGATCCTCACAAATAACTACCAAATCTACTCCTATAAATATCTCTGATTTTTTTAACTAATGAAGATATCACTTATCTTGTATCACGTAGCTCTATTTTGGTCCCTTACTGAACAAAGTTCATAATTCCAATTGGAATTTTTTACATTACAAAGAAACTAATAACTTCATTTTATTATTTCAACCTTTGCTAGAGACATTGAACTATTAATTTTGTAGTCTTATTAGTGCCTGAACATTTTAATTTCTTATAAAATTCCAATACATTCAGAGCAACACTCCAGTGTTTTCTGAATATTGAAGTTTAATAAACACAGTAGTAATATCACTTAAAATGTTTTTTTGTTTTCTTGAGCTCACCATTTCCTATGGCCTTATGAGCAGCCATTATTATTTCCATTCGTGCTGTGGGTCTCAGAAAATAAACTTCTTTCTTTTGACCACTTTGTATAATGTTTCATTTCCAATCATTATGTCCTGTTGAAAATCTAATAGTACCTTTTGAACAGCTTTGGGCTTGTTATTAAATTCTCTGCTGATCATCTTCTGAAATAACTTGTCAGCAGTCAAACTAAGTGTGGCAATGGTAGGTAATTGGGATAAACCTCTATCTTTTTGATGTTCACTCCTGCTCAATGCTTATTTGTGTAATTATAGTCTTGAAGCTTCAATGCCCACTGTGCTAATTGGACCTCAGGTTTCTTCAAGTTGTTCAGCCATTTTAAGGACAAATTTTCTGTTACATCAGTAAAGTGAGTGCTGTGAAGATAAACTCAAAATTTCTTATAGGAGTATATGTCTGCCAAGCATTTCTTTTCAGTCATTATGTAGTTTCTTTTAAGTGTTTAAGGTCTGACTAGCAATGGAGAAAGGATGATCCTCATCATCTTCTCCTATCTGGGACACCACGATTCTGACTGTTTGAGTGATGCATCAGTTTGGACAATATCCTTGTGATCAAAGTCTGGGTATTGCAGAACTGGAGCTGTTATTAGGTAAATCAAAGCTGATTAATTGCCTCTTGACAGGCCCAATTCCAGTTAAATGTGACTTTATCCTTGAATAGATGAAATAACAGCTCTCTAATTTTGCAAATTTGGTAATAAATTGCCAATAATAACTGAACATACTAATGAATACTTAAATATTAAGCTTTGATTTAGGCTGTTTTATCTTTATATCACGTCAAGTTTGGATAGCTGAGGTAAGAATTCTTCCTTATTTAAAACAAGCCCAGGGTATTCCAGTTGGTCTTTGAAAAATTGGCACTTCTTGGGCTTTATTTTCAAATTAGAAGCCGCTAATCTCTTGAAGACCTCCTCTAAATGCTCCAGATGATCATTAAAGATGCAACTGAAAATGTTTATGTCATCCAATTATACCAACACATAAGACAAGTTTAAATCTTCCAGATTTGTGTCCATCACTCTTTGGAATTTAGCCAGGGCATTATGTAGCCCTTTTGGTATCCTTGATGATTGGATTAGGCCCTCTCTAGTTATTATTGCACATTTCTCATGCTCCTCTTTGAGTATATTGATCTGCCAATATCCACTTATTAGGTCCATAGCGGAGTATAACTTTATGCCTCCTGGTCAATCCAAGGCATTGTCAATTCACAGAAGGGGATACAAATACTTCTTCATGCTATTATTCAGCTTTCAATAATCAATGACAGCCTGTTTGCTCCCAAACTTCTTTTTTACTATTAAATTAGGTTTTTAGGGCTTTTTGATATGATTAACATGCTGAGACCCAAAAGCTCTTTAATTTCTTTCAAACAACTTCTTCTGATGCCTTTGAGCATCTTATTATCATAATCAGATGGGTCATTAAAATGATTACAATGGTGTGTATCATGTTCCTAGCACAACCTAGGTCAGAATTATCCTTTGCAATTATTTCTTGGCATTTCCTAGATAAATTTTAAACCTGATCCTTTTCCAGGTCATTCAGGTTCCCTAGCTTAGCTATCAGAATGACTTTATTGATGTCAATTGTCTCTTCATTGGGAATTCTTATCTCATCTAGGGTCATAATCTCATGAAAAGTCTTAATAAATAAGGTTGAGATTAACTGCAAGAAGGCAATAGCTTGATGCCTCCTTATAGCAGCGGTTCATTATTGTAAGTTTTCACATAAGATTTGAATCTCTTCATGTCCAGGAATGACTATACCAGGTGCAATATTCAGTTCTGATCAGGATCTAGATCACAGTTAAAATTTTTAAATAAAGACATTCTAGAAATCTGTTAGTCATCCTTGTAAGGACAACTACTTGAGTACCAGGCAGCACAGTAACTTGCTTATTTAAGGGTTATGGAATTCTTTTTGACTTACAAATCTGCATAAATATGGTTTTTTATCAAGATTTGATGTAATCAATCAGAAATATACATTTTTATAGATCAGGTTAAAATTGATTGGTTTTATTTTTTTCAACCTTCCCGCTTTTTTTATAATATAATGGGATACTTTTCTTCAAGATGGTCAGGGTGTCTTCTTCATGGTTTGTAACAACATCAATTCTTCTTAAGAAATTGGTCCCAATTAGGATGTAATAGCTTTTATTTGTCAATACTATGGCTGTTGCAGTTCTACAATAGATAAAAAACGCATTGGTAGTGCGCTGTATGCCCAAGCGACTTAAAAATGTGCTCCTGCGATTCCATACTCTTGGAAGTTGGCAACATTGGGCGCAATCTTCAGCTTCTTGATTAGTTTATTGCTGACAATGTTGATAGAAATTCCACTATCAAAGATAGCCTTTATTCAAACCTTATTTACTGATATATCCATATATGTACATTAAAAGTAGGTTTTAGAGTTATTTGTTAGGTAAAGTTTATGATAGTTGTTCAGTTCTAAGTTTGACTTCAGACTTGAGAAGATTTCTGGATAATTTTCTAAAGTCTCTATCAAGGTATCCACTTTCACGTCATTTAGAGAGGGCAAGTTAAAGGAACATTTGGGATAGAAGTCTAAACCTTGATTGATGATATGTTTAGCATAGGGTTTTGATACTTTAGCCAAAGATCCTTCAGTGGCTTCTGACTTCTTTGACTTTTTTACCCTATATTGGGTAGTAACCATGTAGACAAAATCATCCATAATATGATGCGGGTTATCTTTAGCCACCTCATCGGCCAAAAAAAGCTTGCCTGAGTCAGGTAGAATGTGTTATAGGATATTAGCAAAGGTATAGCATTCTGCCTCTATAACACCTGCTCTTTTTTCACCTTTTCCTCATAATAAACCTTCAGAACCACATTGACCACAGGTTTCTTGTCTGCCTGTTTATAGCAGTGACTAGTAAAATTTACTTTTGACCACAATTATGACATGTAATCATCCCTTGTTTGCTGATCCATTTTTTGGTTTTCAGGGCGATTATTTTTTTTGATCATATAAATTGTTATTTTTAATCCCATTAGAATTTTGGTTAATCTCTGGGTCATTTAGGGCGTTGAAACTACTAGCACACTTTTTCAAATATTCCATAAGTTTCAAAGCTCCCATGGTACAATTGAAGGCTAAAAACTATAACATGCTGCAAGTCACGGTATGGCTTAACCAAATACCAATGGCAATTTTCATGTCAAATTTCTTCATAGCATTAGACCTGAGTAGGACTTGAGTCTCATAATAGAACTTACCAGTAAATTATCTAATAGACTCATTTCTCTTGAATTCAATGTTAAGCAGATCTGTTTTTGGTATGATAGCTTTTTGAACCCTCCAAATTTTTCTTATCACCACACTTTTGGCATCAAACTAGGACCAATTGTCACCCAAATAGGGCATAACAAGGTCATCACTATGTGAGCCTAAGCAATTAATTAGAGCTGTTGACTTTGCATGATCATATGCTTCTTGCATGGCTTTTTCAATAACTTTAGGAATAAATGTACATTCCCAAATCTGTCAAACGTCAGCAAGTTTAAAGGTTTGAAGCCATCACACCCATATTTGGCCAGAGAAGTTGCACTTTGTCTAGAAATGAAACGTTTTATGGAATCATCCAGTAAATTATGCCACATTCTGGATAGATGTTATCCAGAGTCAGGATTTTAGGTAAAATTTTAGCATGGAACAGGCATCTGGAATATTAGTTTCAGAACCCAGGTTGATCCCTGATGCCTCAGCTTCATGAAATGGTTCAGAACTGCTAGATTTTGAATCTTGAATTCAGGCCTTGGGCAGTTTTCCTAGTCATTTTCTGCCCAAATTTTTAAATCTTCCACTACTATCCCCCATTAAGGACTGTTCAAACAATAGCAGCTTTTCTCATTGAGGGTATTGATCTCTTTTCTAAGTCTCTCACATTATTTTCTGTATGAAACTTAAAAAAAAGCAAATTATTTTTTGACATCTTTGGTTAGATTGGCCACGTGAGCATTTGTTGTGGATAGTTGGGTTCAGAGCTCCTGTTTTTCTTTAATGATTTTGACATTATTAGCTTTCAAAGATGGCACTGCTGACTAAAGTCTTTAAAATTAGTCATGATTTGAAAAACTTTCCTCATTGTTTGGCCTTGCTGGTAGTGCAGCAAGATCCTCCATGTTCTTCTGTAAAATACCCAGCTTAGTTCAGACATATTCATTAAATCAAACATGCATTGCTTTTAAATTCAGATAATTTCTGCAAGAAGAGTTAGCATCTTTGGTTAAGTGTTCAGTCTGAGAAAACAGAAAATCTGAGTAAGTTTCCAATTTCTGGCAGCATTTATTGACATTTTGTACCCAAACATTGGTCAATCCATTGTGAGTGAGAACTTCAATTGCAATTATAGGAACTCCAATATTAAGCTGTTCTTCCAAAGTATTCAGTCTTCTGGGAGCATCTTTGACATGCTCTATATTGATGTTTATAGCCTTTCTAACTGCGGTAAAGCTGTAATTTAACTTATCTAGTATTAGATTAGGAAGATCACTCTTACTCTTGAACTTGGTAGATCTTTATAAGTTCTATACTCTGTCAAGCCAGAATCCTCTGAGTATGCTTTATTAATGGGTGTATAAAAATGACTAAAAGTTTATCGGTTACTTGTGTACTGGTAAGACATCTGGCCAGAGTTGCCATAGTTGCCTCCCAGTATTGCATGTACCTCTCCATCTTGAATGCCTGATCCTTAAGTAGTAAGTAGATCAAAAGATGTGTTCATCTGAAATGTACCAATTCTGTAGCCATGAAAGAGGGTCTCCTTTATCTCTTTTACACTGTCTGATGTAAACTTGATTGGGAAGGTTGACTTCACATTCCCTCCTCCCACCATGATGAAGCTAAAGAGTATGATATACTATCCCAGTGCTTTGGTGAGCAGTATTAACATACCCTATGATCTTTTGATCACTAGTTTCCATATTGTTATCATCAAATCTTCTGGCAGCTTCTTCCTGGTATCTAGATGGGTTGCTTATATTAAGTTATGTACTTTGAATTAAGTGAGAATTACTTGTTAAGCTTAAGGATATACTCACTTATTAAATATACTTTTGCTTAAATAGTCAGGAAGTGTTTTGACTGCTTTATCCTTAATTTTTGCTAAGTTTCTTACAGTGTTTCCTAGCCTGTCTGAAGTTCACAAAGTTTAAACAATATTAACAGACTCCTCTGATCCCTTATGGTTAATTTATCCCTCTATAATTGGGAGTTCTCCTAACGCAAGTAACAAAGACAAGCTCCCACTAAAGCTTGTATCACTATTAATATGAAAATAAATCTGAAAGAAACTTGATAATATAAGACAATATTTAATGATCTAAAATGTTTATGATTAGTTATAAGATGGTAGGATGATGATGTTTTATTAATAGGCAAACGCCAGTATTTTATACCACTATGGCATCTCCTGCCCATACTATTTATTAGGTAAGTTCATTAAAGCCAAGCCAATCCTTTATGGATTATGGCAGTATTTTAAAAGTTCCTCCAAGGTAGTTTAGCCCTTAAATTAACTTGTTTACAATCATTTCAGCCTTTCTAGAGGCACTTCTACTCTTGTAATTTAAGGATTTTTAGGCGTAATATTAGCACCACAGTAGTATATACTTGCTTTACAATCATCTCAATGACGTTTCATCATACA
>JAKSZP010011522.1:0-15141 GCA_022478985.1 Massospora cicadina | reverse complement strand
ATCCATATTAAACTCAGAAGTTTTTAAGGTAAAATGAATTGTTTTTGGAATATAAACAAACCCCATTATTATCTTTGTGGTCTCCAAGTGAAACTTGCCTTACTGGCCAATATGGCACCATTACTATTTTAATACTTAATAAAAGTTCAAAATATACATTTTTCAGGTAGGATTTCTTTTTTTAGTACTAGTGGTGCCTAACCCAAAAGGGGGAGCCACCACGCATCTTTATTCACTAATGGGCCAAAAAAAGGGATTATCATAAATTAAAAAATTCCTAATATAGCCTTAGGTTATCAGCCTAGGAAGCCATATCAGATAGCGAGGAGGCTTTGAGGAAACTTTTGTCTGGCGCCCGCTTTAGCTGGAGGACCATGGTGGACAGCTTTGGGGTGGGAGCATCAGCGACATGGGGCATAAGGAGGTATAGTTGGGAGTTTTCTTTGTTAATGAGGCTGGCAGTGTCCATCGCCTCAATGTATCGAGCAAGTTGATGCTCAGCAAAAATGATGAGAGCTGTCACACAAGTAAATGACTTGATGCGCCAGTGGTTCAGGTGAGGATTTCTATCACTTCAAATACTAATTCTTAACAGTGTTGATTATGCATGAATGATTTGTACACAATGCTTTATTTCTTGCCCTTATAAAGTAGGATTCAGCGCCCTCACTAATGCAACTAATGACAGCCCTTTGACTGCAACAATATGGAGCTTTCTACTACCCTTGTCTATCAGCTCTGATTCACAGATTAAAAGCCAAATACCATCCAAACCTCTGCCCATCAGAAGTATACTTGATTTTATGTATCAACATCAACTGTGCATCAACTTAATCTGGATGAACCCAGGATTAATGGACTAAATGGGATTATGTATAAGCTTATATCTTTTTTTAGAACTAGTGGTGCCCAACTCAAAAGGGGGAGACACCACGCATCTTTATTTGCAAATGGGCCAAGCAAAGGGATTTATATAAGTAAAAAAATTTCTAATATAGCCCCAGGGTTATCACCCTAGGAAGCCAAATCAGATGGCGATGAAGCTTTGGGGAAACTTTTGTCCAGCGCCCACTTTAGCTGGCAGACCATTGCAGACAACATTGGGGCAGGGGCATCAGCGACATAAGCATAAGGAGGTATAGCTGTGGGTTTTCTTTAATAATTTTGGTGGTGTCCATCGCCCCAACGTATTGAGCAAGTTGATGCTCAGCAAAAGTGATGAGAGATGGCACACAAGTAGATGGCTTGATGCGCCGGCAGATTCATAAGCGTATATCATTATTGTAAGATTTCATATTTCAAAAAAAATCTAGGGACAACTATAACCAATGACTGTAGTCAATATGATATCTTATAGTCTAGATGAAAATGAAAGCAAAAATTATAAAATCAAAATATAACTTAAAAAAATGTTTAAATTCTTCACCAAAGATACTACTAAAATCACAAAGATAGAAATTAGAGTGTTTAAGCATTTTATAGTTAAGGAAGCCTTAAACCGCGCTCTTAAGGTAACATTCTTTCCCAAAAAATTGACTAAAAAATTGTGTTTTAAGAACCAAAGTCTAAGATCACTTCCCTCATTTGTTAATAATGTGCAGCATGCAACAAACTAATCATCATCCATTGCTATAAGGCTTAGAATTTGCAATGCTTTTACAATTACTTATAAAAATTAACGTTTCTTAGATAATTAAGCTGGAAACCCATAGTTAATCAAGGATGAGACTTACCTGGATTAGTATAATATAAATCAAATCCATCATTACTGGAAGTGTTGGATAAGAAAATCTTATTAGTATTGCTATTTATAATTTTTATTATGCTCAAATTCACTTAAAGAGAAATTTTTATATTAATAAATTCTCTAAAACTATCAAAATTGATACTGCTGTCTATGCCCTTGGCTCCACTGCCTGCTGCTCCAATATGGGGCAGCGACACTCTACCCACAAGCATTTTTGTCCTATGGGAAAACATGATTGGACTGGATCAACTAGTCCAGCAAGTTCAACCAAAATTATGTCCCTCCAGGGACTTAGTATTCCACCAAGGCGTGCATACCCAATTTGCCTCATTTTCTTTCTCTACCTCAATCCAACGTCTGATTTTGTCTCAGAGTTGACCATAGGGTATATTTTACTAAAGCATTAAGTGAACTTGCCACCAATGGTTCATACCAGCAGTCTTCATTGAATTCCGCCCTTTTATGGGCTTTTTTGACGTTAATTTCCTTTGAGGAGGACGTTGCTTAAGCAGAAAAAACTTATATAATTTATAAAAAAAATGATATCCACAATTTGTAAACGCCTACCACTTATACCACAATAATAATGAGCTTTGAAACCTCCCCTCTCAACTCCCACCTCAGGTGTAGTATGAGGAGTTGATGTTAGGGATTTCAGTTTATGGCTCAAACAACATTTTTATTTTAATATCTGAGCGGTGTTGAGCGCCTCATAGCTCCTGTGATACAGCTACTATTAACCCTTACCACCAAGACATACGTTGGGATTTTTGCTCATATTTTCAGTTGACTAAATTACCAGGGGTCACTAGGGGATAATTCCCTATAGCAAAGTGAATTAGATATTAGTTGACCCTGATTTTAGGGTAATAATGTTTGGGTAATTTTAGTACATCTGCATGGGTTGGATCCGTTGAGGATCAATCTGAATGAATGCTTAAGATCTCGTCAGACAGAGTTGCCAATGAAATAGGGGCATCTGATAGTTGATCTATGATTAACTATTAGGTGTACCAATTGGGATCGGTCATGTTTCATCACTGACTGATTATAATTTTAAGGATCAAGTTGTGAGGCAAGTGATGCCGCCTTTAACTAGTAAATTGATCAGTTGGTTTGCAACTTCCTTAATGGGTAACAAGTCCCATTACCTAAGCAGGTTGCTTACCAAATATGGCAGGTTCGCTGGGTTTGAGAGAAAAACGTTCGGGACACGTTTTCCAAATCTTTCTATTTTAGGTCTCAAGGATGTCCAATGATGAAATCCTAGCCAAGATGGGGAAGACCATCACTGATGAGACAAGGATGGGTAGTCCAATGGCAACAGTTGCCATTTTATCATGGAGGTACTGACTGAGGGTTGGTCGCCAAATTCTTAGTATAAATTCCCCTAAGAATTCACTAATAAAGGAGATACATATATAAGATATACTTTACTAGGATCTATTTTGAGTTCTATTCCTTCTCAAGGAAATTATTGCTGTGTGCTTTAATTGGGAGTTTCTTTAGGGTAAAGAGTAAGGATCCGAGTGGTAATCCAGAGAAAGAAGCTGAACTGAATTGGGGTGTCAGAATTTGAGATAATAATTGAATCAAATTCCCCCCTTCCAAATTTGGCCCTAACAGATCGGTCATTGAATCTAACCGAGTTAAATCAATTTTGGGATCCTCCTCCCCTATTTCTGAGTCACGTAGGGCTGCGTTTCCACCCATTTGGTCAGGTGAGCTACACCACCCATTGAGGATGCCCACGAGGAGGCCATTATGGAAGATCAGTAAATGATCCTGAATAGATGAGGCCCCAACAATCCTGAAGGCACCAAGTTCCAACACACCCTATAGATATTGAATCCTTCTAGGCCTAATAAAATATCAATTACATACCCCAGCTTACCGCTTCCTTCTCGACCTTTTCTGCAAATTAGCAGCTTTGAGCCACCTTTGAACCTTGGCACCAGTCCAAAGAACTGTAGCGCCAACATGGGGATTGCTGCCAACTTTGTGTCACCAGAGAGAAACTGTTAATGAGAATCTGAGCATGGATTAAGTTAGATGGTACCATGGAACAAAGTTCTATTAAGGACATCCTAATTAAGCAAGAGAAAAACTGGCCAAGAGTTGGTCCTAATACTAGTACTTTATTCAACTACAGATAATAGTCTCCATACTATCAAATGAATACATCTTACTTTCAGACAATGTAGAGAATTGCAAAACAACGAACATGTGCAGTTAATTAAAGAAGTGTTTATCAGCTGAGAATAGTCAAGAACCCTATAAATTTTAACAATTGGTGCTCACTACAGGGGCCAATAGTTAACAACTCATAAATTTTAACAATTGGTGCTCACTACAAGGGTATAGTTGAGTAGAAGATACTAGGGCGTGATGTCATATAAAGGACTAAACAAGAAAACTCTGGATGGAGTTGGTAACTGTTAGCCAGAATACCCTGAACTCAGCGGATCTTTGAGAATTCACTGCCTTGGAGGAGAGAGTTGCCAAGATTGAGGATGGTGTTGAGAATGTCACGAGTTTTGGAAATAAATTACTTTGTAAAGTAACGTCATTGAAGAAAAAAATGGGGACTTTAAGAAGTCTTATTTCAGAAAACAGAGTGTGAAGTGGATCACGTTCATTTAAGAGCTTTCAGCGCAGATATAGAGTGGCTGATTAGCAGGTCAAAAAGTTGAAGACTTACAAAGGCAAATGTGAGCCATATGCATTGACCAACACTGAATAAAGATTTCACTGGACTCCTGTTGGAAAGACAACTACCCCAAGAAACATGCCACCCACTTTCATAGCTAATTTTGGAGAGAATTCCCGAAATTACTCCTCAAGTGAGATGAGTAGCTGAACCAAGAGAGTTGAGTAGAGAAACCTCAGAAGAATTCAAAGCAACACTGAGATTGCCAATTTTCCTTTGGGATAACGCCCCTGCATTTTTCCAATTATTTGATATGACAATGTATGGATACAGCTATCATCAAAAGGCATTGATGGTTTTAAATTGCCTGGTTACCAATTTTCAAAACCTAGTGTTGCCCCATCTAAAGAGATACAGCTGGTCATATGTAGAGGTTACGGCCATTATGAAGGAATTTGGAAGCCTGACGTGCATGTCAAAGCAAAAGCAAGAATTTATGGGCATAAAATTTCGTAAAGATAAATCCTTATCAAGCTTCACTGAACATTTCTACCAGGAAGCGCAAATCTTTGTTGAAGCAAAAATGCTGGATGATCAATGCTCGAGTTGCACTTCAAGAAGCCCTTCAGCCCTACCACAATTTGCATTAAATGATGTCTTCTGTGTTCATAGCAGAAATATCCACCTCTCAGATGGTAGACAATTTAAAAATATTAGAAGCAACCTTTGATGCCCTAAATAGAATTTTTAAAGTGAATCCAATACAAAATTAAATCCCACAAATGGAAGTGAGGGCACTAAAGAGCTGAATAACTAAACTGTGCCAGGAAATAGGCCCAAAGCCTTTAAACGGATCAATAAGAATGAGAAAGTCTGTTACCAGTACAGAGGAAAAGGACATTTTTATGTGCACTGAAAGAAACCCAAAAATCAGATTAATGTGGTCTAAGTGAAAGAGTCTGCAACCATGAAGGAGTCGGGAAAAGGAACTATGGCCTAGATGGGGAACAGTCTAGAGCTGCAGAAAAACCTGTTATGCTGATATTAGCAAAATAAAATTGACATCAGTTATCTGTTCATGGATGAAGACGTGCAGGATCAGCTTTATCAAGTAGTCTAAGATGTGAACTCAGTAAAAAGATCTAAGTGAAGGGTATTGACCCCAAGATAATTAAGTAAGTTGCTCAGCCATATGCCCAACAACTGGCGGACAAGATTTGAGCTGCAGGTAATCCAGAAGTATTGACCAAAAATTCGATTAGATGAGGCAAACCTGCCAATCCCCCTTAGTGCAATCAAGGAATCATTCCCTGATTTATCGGCACAAATCATTCACAACCTCAATTTGGCTAATAACACCGCTATACACTCAGTAAACACTATCTTATATTACTCTGAGTGTATGTATGTAGATATACAAGTGAATTGAGTATGGGTGAGGGCGACTTTTGACAGTGGAGCACCCATTAACATTGTCTCGACCAAGTTGTTGAAGAGGATGAAGATCTTGCCTGACTTAGAACACAAGAAGGAGTATGGGACAGATGGGCCAAATACCACCATCTCATGTGGAGCGTATAGCACTTTGCCACTTTGATTCATATCCTTGTTGGTATCTGCTCCAGCAATAGTTTTGGCCAACCAAAACTATAATATTCTGATCAGGACAGAATTTCTACAAAAATATGGAGTAAATTGTAACTTCAAGGTAATAAATTGACCATATTGGGTCAGGCATTACCATTAGTCTATCAGAAGGATGGGGAAGCTCCACTGAGTAGGAGAAATAACTCCATCAACTTGATATACAATGATGGCATTGTCCCATTTGATACCAATTAGTTAGCTTGAAGCGATGAGAAATGCTGACGGAATCCTATAAAATCTGGGAATTCTGTTGAGGATCAAAAATGTGAGGACCAAACCTCCAGGATCACAAATAATAGTCAACATGGGGTTGACATTAGAGATACCGGATCTGCTGTATGGGGAAGTCAGAAGCCCCTGGAAGAAGTCCAGAGTAGAGCCTTGGGTGGCTCCTGGAAAATATATGATGGCCATTAAGAAATTCAAGCTCTCCTGGCAAATTTAAGTGAAAACCCAATGAAGATTGAGCAAATCAGATTGTCACATTTGTTCAGTTAATCCTAACAGCTAAATTGAGGAAATTCCAGGATTTTGGGACACCTGGTGAAATAGGATTACTGGCCAGAATATCCTAGAGTGTCAATCGATTGGTCAAGTGAGAGCAACTGCTGATTTGATGGACAGACAGCGGGAGGAGGTGCTTAAATTGTTTAACAAATATTGGGAAGTATTTTCTCAAGATGATCACGATTTGGGATGTGTGAGAGATGTGATCCACAAGGTCAATACCAGGGAAAATTTGCTGATTAGGATAAGACCAATTCGATGGTTAAAGGCAGCTGAAGCAGTAGTAGAGCAAGAAATCAGCAAACTAGTGAAGCAAGGGCTTCTAGTTCTGTCGTCAAGGCCTGGGCAAGTCCAATTCTTATTGTGAAGAAGAAAGATGGCTCTGATTGGGTGGTGATTTCATTGAAAGCTGAACAAGATTATGAAGATGGATTAATACCCTTTACCAAGAATCAATGATGCGCTAGATTGATGGGAGAAGCGAAGTATTTCTCTGCGATGGATCTTTTATTAGGATATTAGTAAATTGATTTGTCAAGAGAAGACCAAGAAGAATGCTTGATTATTACCGTTCAGGGGCTATACCAACCGAAAATGATGCCCCTGGGTCTATGCAATGCGCCTGTAATGTTCCAGAGGGCCATGGATGTTATACTGAGTGATTTGAAGTTGTATACATCCTGGTGTACTTGACCAATATAAATGTGTTCAGTAGGATGTTTACTGACCATTTGCCCACTTGTAGGAAGTTTTTAAGAGACTATCTGTGGCCCACCTGAAAATAATCTGAGGAAGTTTCTTTTCTTTAAGAAAGAGTTAATTATCTGAAATCTTAAATCAACTCTAGCGGACTGAAGCTGCAAGCTCAGAAGATCAAAGCCATAGAGCAAATGGCTGCTCCAAAGAGTGTCTTAAATGTCCAAATGTTCCTTGGAATGGTCAGATACTATAGAAGCTTTATTTGGGATTTTACAGAATTACTGAACCCTTATTCCATCTATTGAAGGATCTTAAGAAAGGATTTGTATGGAATTAAGAAGCGCAGGAATCCTTCGATGAGTTACACCAATATCTAATAGATTCTCTGATTACGAAATAACCAAGTTTTAACTGAGAATTTATTATATAAACTGATGCTTCGTTGACAACAATCAGTGCCATGTTGAGCCAAGTAGATGAACTTGGGGATGAACATCAAGTGGTGTATGTGAGCCAGACACTCTCAGCCGCTGAGAGGAACTACACCATAACTGAGCATGAATGTCTTGTGGGCATTTATGCCTGTAAACAGTTCTGGTTGTATATCCACAGAATGCACCGCAAAGTGGTGACTTGCCACTCCTCGTTGCGTTGGCTGCACAATTTATAAGAATTGGAATGATGACTGGCCTGATGGGCATATAAGTTACAGGCTTACAATTATGAGATAGTCCACCAAGCTGGTTCTTCTCATCAGAATGAAGATGGCTTATCATGGTTACCAATGGTCCATATGGTATACCAGCATGCAGATGAGTTATTTCAGAGAATGGTCAATGGAGAAATTGAATAAGCCCCAAGAGATCCAAAGTGCACTTCAAAAAGTGATGGAAAACACCAATACTATGGATGGACAAGTGTTTAAGACAATTAGTTGGAAGCGGTTACTACTCCCAAAGCCATTAGAACAATTGGCTATCGTTCAAGATGCTCATAAGGTTGTTGAGCATGGAGGCCTGAGAAAAATGACCGACCATATTTGACAGTACTAGTACTAGGAGTCCATCAACTATGATGTTGTGGACTATCTGGATTGCTGTATGGAGTGCCTGTTGCACAAGCTGCATAAGAATATGACTGGATACTGACTGGTCCGCCCTGGATTTGCTTGGCATATGGTGTCCATTGATGTGATGGGACCACCGATGATGAGCACAGGGGGAGTCAGTACATCATAGTTGCGATTGACCATCTGATGAGATGGGTCGAGACAAAGGCCCAGGCGAAAGTAGACACTATCAGTACTGCAAAGTTCATCTTAGATCAAGTAGTATACTGACATAGATGCCCACAGGTCCTGCTGAGCGACAATTGGACAAATTTCATATCTCAGATGATCCTGCGATTAAATGAAATAATGAGGTCTGAGGAGTTGTGTCTGTACCCTACCAGCTGGAGACAAACTGACTGGTAGAATGAGTCAATGGGATGCTGGCTGCGATGCTGAGGAAGCTGGTCACAGGAAGAACTTCCACATGGGGAACATACCTGAGTTTGGTGATGTTTGCCTACAATATCAGTCATCATATGGCGACAGGAAAAATACCATTTGAGTTGCTATATGGAAGGAAGGCTGCATTGCCACCAATTCTATTTTTGGTGGTGGAACCAACATCGGGGATGAGTGCTGAGCAGTACCTGAATTAATTGACAAATAATGATCAAAATGCAATCACAAGCATTTGATACTTTAAAAAAAGATTTGAGTGAAATGACGGATGATAAGAACTGACCAGACTTATCAGAATACCAATTGAGTGAAATTTTCCTATTGTGATATGCATGGTTTCAGGAGAAGAACCAATTTGGATACATTGTGGTCAGGTCTGTTCAATATTATCAACAAGATGGCAATGGACGCTTACTCCATTAAGAACCCCTTGGATGTAAGGATAGTAAATTAAGTCCACATTAAATATTTAAAGTAATGTATCAAAGAAAAAAATAGTGAAAAAGTGTTCCCAAAATACTGCTGAACCATTAATTTGGTCATTTCCTAATAATTTGGTTAATTCTGAAAAAAGGATCGCTGAACCAAACTAGATGGTTAAGTCTTAAAGGAGTAAGACATCTGAACCATAGAAAATTGGTAGGTCTAAGTATATCTAGGAACCAGTTTGGTGGAATAAAATAAAAAGATGGACCACTGAACTGAAAAAGGTCAAGTTCTATGAAAAAAAAGAAGAAGAAAAAATTGATAAGTATATTGGGAAAAAAAGAAAATATATTAAAACTGTATAGAAAAAATGGGGGGTGGAAGGTGAGATGGTAGGGTGTACAGCTACCAACCTGAAGGTTGCGGGTTCAATTCCCGCCCTTTGCACATTGATCAGGGTGCCAGCTGAAGGAAGCTATTGGCGGTAAGTAGGTATAATAACACAAAAACCTTACCCATGACATAACCAAAAAATTGGAGTCCTGATCTGGAGGTAAAAAAACTCTCTGTGACAGAGTTGACCCTGCATAGGTTTCATATCAATACTTTCTCTATTTTTGGTAATGTCCATCCCCTAGTTGGCTTGCCTTGAATAAATAACTGTATAGAAAAAACGATATATTTTTATAGTTTTTATCTTTTAAAAGGTTATCCTCAATCTGAGGATGACTCCACCTATGTTGCCCCTTGGGGGAGGGAGGATGTATTGCAGTAGGAGTAAACAACCTGTTGAAATCTATGCGAGATCAGATGCTAGTAAGGGCTAAACCTACACAAAACCAAGTTTGTTGAGTGAATGTGGATCCCTGTGGGATAGCAACTAGAAGAAGTGAAATAGAAATGTCAGAAGATGTCAAACATGATACCCCAGAGTGGAAAGGAAAGCAACAGTACAAGAAAAGGCAGTTGGCAAATAACCCTGAGTAATCCTGATATGGCACCAGAGCTGGAAGATTGGTCTTGAGCACTTGCTGACAGGTTTCATTGAAAACACTGAACAAATGGGCTGTCATTGAGCAAGGGATATTAGGTGGGGTTGCCAAATCATGCCTTTTATTATTGCCATCAGTGAAAGATACTGATGGGACATGCCAGAAATGAGATAGTCATGCAAGGAGCAAAAGCATCCCGCAGACAATTACTACAAGCTTCTCAGAAGCTGAAGCAGAATGATCAATGAAATCCAGGAGAGGCTGGAAGCTTTGTGGCCCAACTTTGAAAAACTTGGCCAGCAAAGCGAAGAGCATAGGCTGCAACATCTTGATCTAGGATGTTTTCAAGATTGGAGGAGTCCAGAGCTATGGACAAAGCTTTGGTTACTTGGGACCCTAATTCTGCATAGGGAATTTCGAAATGTACGCCGTTTATGATGGCTAGTTTGGTAGCCAAAACAGCTGGCTTGTAGTATTGACCAAGTTAGAAGAAAAACTCCGGAAGCAAGTCCAATCCAGCCAGGAACAAACAATCAAGATCATATGGCATTGCTTCAGGAGATCTGACAATGATGGTAGGAGAATCTGAAAATGGATCCAGGTCCAGGAGAGTTTCAAAAATCTAACTCAGAAATTGACAACAGAGGAAGGACTGGTCGTGAGTTGTTTGGGATAATTGCTAACCTGGTTTTTCAGGGTGGGTTACCATTTTTGGTAATTCCATGGAAGGACTGGCTACGGATACTATACTGGGAGTATGAGCCCTGGAAGGACCATAAAAGAGGATCTGGCGCGCAGATTGACTCATCAGCTTGAAGAGCCAAAGGTCTTTATCAGATATGATATTAAGCAGCTGATGTACTGATACTTTGAATTTGACATATGAGCTGGACAAGAGGGGGGATGCCAGACTTATATGATAGTCAACATTATGCACTCTTAAATCAATTAAGCTCTAATTTTGGAGAAATTAACTTTAAAATTAATGAGATAAGCTCTCCAGAGAAGAATTAAGAATTATATGAGCTTAGAGGTTATTATGAGAAAAATTACAGGGGTGAATATAGATGAACATTCTTAATTGCTCTGAAAAAAACATTGACGGCAAGCATCTCCTGTCAAGGATGAGGAGAAAATCAGTAAATTACGGATGCTGGACTAAGGATCTTGAATATGACAGTGGGTCTATATGCCCTGACAGGGGGAAAACTGGATCCCATGATTAATATTATTGCAAGTAAATTGATAATCCCACCATGACAGAAGTCATGGAAACCGCGCTCTGAGTAGGCAGTAGTGAGGAGGAAGAGGAAGAGAGCCGCATGTCAAAGGTCATCCTGAGCACCATCTAGTACTAAAAAAAGGTCATCCTGAGCAGCGTTGAGTACTGATTGATTGTACTCCGCTTGAACAAATGAAGTATTTGACAAGTGTCTAAAGCAGTGTTCTCCAGCCCTGATCCATTTCTCACTGGAAATCTAGGTAAGAGGTGGGATGTGTTGGGATTTTTGCCCATATTTCCAGCTGACTAAATTACCAGTGGTCACTAGGGGATAATTCCCTATAGCGAAGTGAATTGGATATTGGCTGACCCTGATTTCAGGGTTACAATGTTTGGGGAATTTTAAGTTATTTTCATTGGTTGGATCCGTTGGGGATCAATCTGGATGAATGCTTAAGATCTCATAAGCAGGGTTGCCAATGTAATAGGGGCATCTGATATTTGATTAACTACCAGGTGTACCAATTGGGATTGGTCAGGTTTTATCAATGACTGATTGAAAATTTAAAAAGTAAGTTGTGAGTCGAGTGATGCCGCTTTCAATTGGCAGTTGATCTGTTGGTTTGCAACCTTTCTTAATGTGTAACAAGTCCCATTACCTAAGCAGGTTTCTTGTTAAATATACTAGGTTCGCTGGTATTGAGAGAAAAACGTTAGGGACACGTTTTCTGACTCTTTCTATTTTTAGGTCTCAAGGATGTCCAATGATGGAATCATAGCCAAAATGGTGAAGACCATCACTGATGAGACAAGGATGGGTAGTTCAATGGCAACAGCTGCCTTTTTATTAAGGAGGTGCCAACTGAGGGTTAAGCGCCACATTACCACTATAAATTCCCCCTAAGAATTCATTAATAAAGGATATACATATATGGAAATACTTTACTAGAATTCTTTTTGAGTTCTACTTTTTCTCAAGGAACTTATTGGTGTGTGCCTTAATTGGGAGACTCTTTAGGATAAAGATCAAGGATCTGAGCGGGGATCCAGAAAAGAAAAGCTGAACTGAATTGGGGATTGCTGCCAACTGTGTGTCACCAGAGAGAAGCCATAAACGAGGATCTGAGCATGGATTAAGTTAGATGGTACCATGGAACAAATTTCTATTAAGGACATCCTAATTAAGCAAGAGGAAATACTGTCCAAGCGATGGGTCTAATACTAGTAATTTATTTGACTACAGATAATAGTCTCCATACTATTATTAAATGAATACATCTTACTATCAGACAACGCGGAAAATTGCACAACAATGAACCTGCGCAGCTAATTAATTTAGGAACATTCAGTCAGGGATAATTAATAACCCTATAAATTTTAACAAAAACCAAAAAATACCCTCATGTTTTATGTTGCATCTGCAACTAGCTAATTTCTTCTGGTTTCATATCAACAACTGACGCCAAATTTGCCACTCTTTTTTGATCAAGGTTTTTTTAATAAATTTTCTTAATGTACCATTGCAAGTGCTTCTTATACTAAAGCAGACACAAAAGCTTTTCTGGTGGTGTATACTTGGAGCAAATTATTGGCAGTTCAACCCAGGCCTGTTTGCTTGTTATCCAGCACCCCAATCCCACTTCTTACCCATACCCTCAACCAGCCTTATTATCAGTAAAACCTCCAGACAATCATAAGGAGACTTGGACCTTCATTTGCTCCTATGCACTATCCCATTCGCCTGAGAAACACAACTAGATGCAAATGCCCTGATACAATTCAGCCAAAATCCCTGGTCATTATTAAATGAGTTTTCTAAATTAGGTGGAACCATTTAGCCATCCAATTTCCACCCTGGACGTTTCTTAAATGCTGATTATGACGCTTAATTCCCCATCACTTTTATGCCCTGCAAACGGTTGCTGAATTATTTTTTGTGATTATCAGCTTGCTATTAAGCAGCTTTCTCACTTTATTGTCATCATCTCTGCAAAGATGTCACTAAGTCTGTCTGACGCCTAAAAGGGACATTCTCCCTCATCATCCCTTCCAAATTTACCCCAGTAATTAAGCATGGCCTCCTCAAATTGCACTAAAAAGCCACTGAGTCAACAGTGAATGTTGTTTTTGCACAGAACCCAAAATCAAAAATTATTTTACACTAATGATGCCACAGTCATCAAGCTCCCTAACGCCCAAATTCAAGCCAAGCTTGACCTTGCAGAATGCATTGCCGCCCATATAGTGACGCGCCTTTTCTACAATATACCTCCCTTAGATGAACTTAGCTACAAAAGCAGATGCCCAACGCCCTTTCTCTCCATTTTTCCCATATCTTTATTCTTTAAGAATTAAGCTGAGAAAGCGCCCCCTGATCCCCCCTCCCCCTTCGCCATGGTTGAGTTATTAGTTTGTCATTGCTTACCTGATTGGTCTTGATTCCTTTTTTGCTTTAAATTATTTTGCTCACTTTGGGAGCTTAGGTACATTTTCTTTAAAGTTTAGATTTTTGTCTTGTTTTTCTTACTACTGATCTATTGGTAATGTCTGTCCTCTGGTTTTCTTACCTCAAATAGATTTAATAACAGTGTTGTTTATTAAATTAATAAATTTATTGCAATAGTATGCTTAGGCATAGCATTAAATGTGACATTAACCTACAAATGAGAATCCTCCTTTAAAGGCATACTAAGTATTGGTTTAAGTAAAAAATTAGTAACATATTTTTTTGTTGTTTAATTTTTTATAAAGACTTCTGCAACTGATGGAACAACTGGATAAAATCAAACATAGGACTTAAATTCTCTATATGTATATGCAATTGGGCAGCGTTAGCACAATATAAGAAAAAAGATAGAAATGAGGTAACAAAATGATTCTTATGCTTTTTAACAGAATGAGGGAGCATGAGCTGGTATATGTGAGAGGAGCTAGAGCAATTAGGACATTGTTGGGAGGCCCTTGGGGAACACAATATTATATTTTTAATCAATTAACCTTAAGTAGATGTTATAAAGGTGAGCATCTTGATCAAAAGTAAAGAAACAACGCAGAAGGACCCATCAAGCATAGGAGGACTCTCCTACTAACATAAAATGACACATTTATTAAAAATATGTCATATAGGTCTAATTGGCACTAATGCTCTAGAGCCAATTGAGTTTTTTAATGTGTGATGTATTGCATGATTCATATATTAGCCTGCACTTTCTTGTGTAGCACGCCCAATATCAAGCAAGTTAAGTTATGAAACTGTCCAGGATTCTGCTACTAAAGTGACTCAATGAGAACCTAATGATTGTGATAGCAAAAATCAAAAAATTTTAACTAAAATTTATTTAACAAGTACCCAGTCTATGTTTTGTCAAAATTAGATATAGAACATAACTAAAAAAATATGGAAGCCCTTTAAAAATGCCAAGAAGTTCTGAAGATATCACTATAACTTGTTTGGGGCTAAATACCAAGCTTAAAAAACAAAATATGGGTACATCTTCATTTTGTATACACAATAAAGGGTCTATATATAGCTAGTATATTCTTGTAGAATCTATAGGTCTTGTAATCTTAATAGCAATTATTGAATATTATAATATGTTTAGCAATTAAGGTGTATAAATTTATAGGTTTGATTACTTTTCAGCCAATAACCCCTATAAACTTATTACCTGTACAGATTCAGATTTTGTGCAATTTGTCCACGTTGTAAGATAGTTGAAATAATTGGCTGATAATAGTATG
>JAKSZP010011521.1:0-15192 GCA_022478985.1 Massospora cicadina | reverse complement strand
ACCCAATCAGATTGGGAGGCCCAAGCTGAATGGGCCCTCAACCCGAGGATCCAATGGGAATTTGATCCCCCCAAACCCGCACCCAACCCCCGGTCAAAACTGACTTGGGTTCCCCAAACCCAAAAAAATTTTTTTTGCCCCATTTGGGCCGTTACTGAACTTATCCCCCCAAAAAAAAAAAAAAAAAAAAATTTGTCTGACTTTGGGGAAAACAAAAAGAAAAGGCCAACCCAAACCCGGACTCTTTCTGAAAAAAAAAAAAAACCCCCGATAGATTGCGTAAACCCTGCTGTGAAAGCCCGGGGGGACCTGGAAGAGGCTGGTGGGCCAGGGGTCAATTCCCTCGCACCTAAGGTGTGATGGGGGGAAACCTTCACTCTAGGGATGCTGAATATCGCTGGACTTAAGGCCTCCCCATCCCGGGCTAGGAAACTGAGTTTTTTACAAAATAATTTACCTGTGGATATCCTGGCCATCCAGGAAACCCACTGTCCACGAGGTTCCGAGGATGCTGAAAACAATGCCCTATCCTTAGTCACAATGTGGGGTGCTAATTCAGAAAAACATTTTTTCAAATTTACATCTTCTGAAACATTCCTAAATGACTGAGTGCTCGTTGTCACCTTCTCATGGGCCGATGTTGCACACACAATCGTCAACATTTACGCCCCAAACGGTGTGCACAAGAGCTGCCGAATTTTTCTCGTTGGTCAAATCCCTCCCACTACCCCCCAATTCTTTCCTAATCAGCGACATGAACTGTTGGCTAACCTCACCAATGGACCGGTGGCCGCCCTCACCCCACGCCCCACAGGGTCATGTAGAACTACGCGTTCTAAAAGCCACCCTTGGGTTAATGGATGCGCTGCCATGACATGCCCCACTGCTCAAAAACATGACACGTCCCCACATCCACAACAACCAATTAAGGTCCATGACACGCATTGACCTTATTTTAGCGCCGGCGAAATTCCAACCCCACATCTCCCACTTCAAAACAACAAAAATGGAATTCTCCGACCACCGACTGGTCTCAATAACATACCACTTACCCGTCACAGTTGCAAAGGCCCCACATTGGTACAAAATCCGCCCCCCAGAGCTTGCGTCACCAGGATTTTCCACGTGGGTGGAAGAGGCAACTTTAGCAAAATCATTTGTTGCACCATTTTGCGTGGACCACATTTCCACATGGGCAACTTTCAAAAAAGACACCATCCGCCACTATCACCATCTCTCATCCAGACGCTCACGAGCCACATCAGCAGTTATATTGCGCGCTGGTGGAATTGGCCCACTTGGAGTCCAACATTCCAGCCTCAGGTATAGCCCTGCATGGGGCCAGAAGTGGGCGGAGGCAGCAGCCCACCTCAACGCACTTGAAAGGCAACACAAACATCTGGTTTGTGTCCAATACAGGGCCACACGCATCACTAAAGGCGACAAGTGCACCGCATACTTCTCCAAAAAAATTTTTGCACCACGCCAGAGTGTGGCCTGCACACAGGTGCGAAGATCGGATAATTCTATTGTAGACACACTGGCCAAGGTGGCAATCGAAATGCAAAGATATTACTCCAAGTTATACCAAGCTGAACCAATTCAGCCGGCTGAAATGGCGGAGTTTCTTGACAGGGCTCATATCCGCACTGTTTTCAATACCCAGAAATAATGAATTTAATTACTACGAACGAATTATGGACTACCATTCGCGGTGCACCAAACTGAAAATGCCCAGGCCCAGATGGCATTCCATATGAGTTCTACAAAAATATTTTAAATACATATCCCCATTGCTGCTAGCCTCACTCAACCAATGCCTGTTGGAAATGTGCCTCCTACCAGGAGGACATGAGGCTTTTACAGTCACACTCTTCAAGAAAGGGGATAGGCTAGACTTAGCCAACTGGCGCCCCATTTCTCTTACAAACACAGACACCAAAATTTTAACAAAAATCATGGCTAACCGTTTAGGGACTGTAGCATCTGCCACCTTCTCTCCAGAACAATTCGGTTTCATCCCCAGAAGGTCGATTTGGGATAACGTGCATTCTGTGGCTAATGTGTGTCAGTCCACAGCCTCTGGGGCACTTGTATTCTTGGACCAACAAAAGGCCTATGATAGAGTAAACTGGGAATACCTAAGGGCCTGCCTCCAACAATTCCGCCTACCTCTCCGCTTCATTAACTGGGTGATGCTGCTCACAGAATCTGCAACAATGGCTGTGCGTGGCCCAGGTTTCCTAACAGAAGTAGTCCATCCTCAAAGGGGCCTGCGACAAGGGGACCCCCTGAGCCCACTCTTATACAACTTCAGCCTTGACCCACTACTGCGAAATGTGAATGCCCAACTCACTGGGGTCCATGTGCCAGGCCAAACCCCAGTCAAGATGATGGCATTTGCAGATGATTGCGTGGTGGGGGTGTCTAATAATAAAGATGCACGCGCGCTTGAAGCCTTCATCCAGGAAAATTCCCGGGTAAGCAACGCGGCACTGAACGCCTCCAAAACCGAAATCATCCTCCTTGGTCAGTTTCAGAACTGCTGGGCCCCAGCAAGTAGTTCCCAACCCAGCCCAGCTGCTCGCCCAAGTCCACGCCTTACTAACTCAAAACACACCGCTCCACTGGTGCTCCCCTTTGTGCCGCGACCTACCATAGGACCGGTATGCCATCTGGGCGTGTGGTTGGAGGCTGGAGGATACGCGTCAGCAGTAATGGAGGGCCATATACTGGACAACGTGACGAAGCGAATCGCCTCTCTCAGAGCCCACCCTACTACCCTCACTGGCAGGGTTGTTCTTGCCAACTCTATGCTCCTATCCAACGTCTGGTTTGGAGCCCACGCCATCCCCTTCTCCCCAAGCTTCTTCAAATCCCTGTATGCTTTGCTACAAGGTTGGCTTTGGTCAGGCCGCCCTCCACCAGTACGGCTAGAGGTCATGTTTGGCCCTCATCATCATGGTGGCATGGGCTTACTTGACTTCAAAGCCCATGCCGCCAAGATCCTAGGCACCTGGATTGCGGCCGTCACTGCTCCTACACTCCCATCCCAACACTGGTCCCGCGCGGCCCACTCCAACTTCTCTCAAGCCTTGGGCCTCAACAATCCATCAAACCCCCACTCCCTGATGAAATACCTCGCATCACACACATCAGCCACAGGTCCTCACGGGACCAAAACCCACTACAAACGAATCCTACTCTCCATGCGAAGCGCAGAGTGAGAATTCATATTAGTGGACATACAACCCGAAGAGGCCGCCCCTCTCCTCAGTTCACACAAGAGGTACAGGGGCTACCCATCCATGATGGCGTGATCCCCATTCGACCCCAAGTCCTATCCAGGGTGGACTACCTGGACATGATGGACATCCCTTATTGCACTGAGACCCAAAAGACTATCTGGAAATACGCACACCATCCTCTGTTGCAGCCTCAAGTCTGTTCCCATGTGTGGCGCTGCCTGAGGCGGGTGTATCGTACAGCTGAGTGCTCTAATGCTTTACACTCATCCTGTGTCGTGTGTGGCCAGTATGGAACGCTGTTTCACCGCCTGGAGAAGTGCCCCACCTCTAAAGTAATATGGCGCGAAGTCCAACGTCTGCTAGGCCAGGATCAAACACATCCCTTCAGTCTGTCAAGAGATATGTTTGCTTCATCAATGGCCTCCCCCCTCCCACCCTCCCTTCGTGCTCTGGTGGTTGCAATCGCCATGTGGACTATCCACACGATTGTCTTGGATGCCATCGCCGGATCCATCCCCACCCTCCCCTGAAGCTGTCCACAGATTCTGGTCTCATTTAGTGGATCACTTTCAAGCGTGGATGTTTGGATATCTCCCACCACGTCGCTGGCAGCTGGTCTCCTCCTGGTTCCCAGTCTGGTTCATCAAATCAGACCCCTTCCTCCACACGTGCTCAATAGTGGCTACGCCCCCTACACACGTTCCCTCCCCCTTCCCATAAGTGGCGTTCCCGCTGGCAACAAGAGATAGCATCGCTTCTCTGGGGTGCCTCATCTGGTACTGAGTTTTGTCTCGTCTGAGTCATATTCAGAAGTGTCCGTCCCATGGTCAGCCTTCCCCGCAATAAATTTAAATAAATTCATTATTTCCGGGTATTAGAAAATGGTGCGGATATGAGCTCTGTCAAGAAATTCCGCCATTTTGGCTGGCTGAATTGGTTCAGCTCAGTATAACTTTCCAGTAATATCTTTGCGTTTTGATTGCCACTTCGGCCAGTGTGTCCACAATAGAATTATCCAATCTTCGCACCTGTGTGCTGGCCATGCTCTGGCATGGTGCAAAATTTTTTTGAAGAAGTATGCGGTGCACTTGTCACCTTTAGTGATGCATGTGGCCCTGTATTGGATACAAACCCGATGTTTGTGTTGCCTTTCAAGTGCGTTGAGGTGGGCTGCTGCCTCCGCCCACTTCTGGCCCCATGCAGGGCTATATCCTGAGGCTGGAATGTTGGACTCCAAGTGGGCCAATTCCACCAGTGCACGCGATATAACTGCCGATGTGGCTCGTGAGCATCTGGATGAGAGATGGTGATAGTGGCGGATGGTGTCTTCTTTGAAAGTTGCCCATGTGGAAATGGGGTCCGCGCAAAAACGGTGCAACAAACAATTTTGCCAAAGTTGCCTCTTCCACCCACATGGAAAATCCTGGCGACGCAAGCTCTGGGGGGCAGATTTTGCACCAATGTGGGGCCTTTGCAACTGTGACGGGTAAGTGGTATGTTATTGAGACCAGTCAGTGGTCGGAGATTTCCATTTTTGTTGTTTTGAAGTGGGAGATGTGGGGTTGGAATTTCGCCGGCGATAGAATAAGGTCAATGCGGGTCATGGACCTTAATTATCCATTGTGGACGTGGGGATGCATCATGTTTTTGAGCAGTGGGGCATGTCGCGGCAGCACATCCATTAATCTAAGGGTGGCTTTTAGAACGCGTAGTTCTACGTGACCATGTGGGGCATGGGGTGAGGGCGGCCACTAGTCCGTTGGTAAGGTTAGCCAACAGTTCATGTCACCAATTAGGAAAGAATTGGGGGGTAGCGGGAGGGATTTGACCAATGTGAAAAATTCCCGATGCTCTTGTGCACCATTTGGGGCATAAATGTTGACGATTGTGTGTGCAACATCAGCCCATGAGAAGGTGACAACGAGCACTCAGTCATTTAGGAATGTTTCTGAAGATGTAAATTTGAAAAAATTGTTTTTCTGAATTAGCACCCCACAGTGCTTCGACCAAAAGGATAGGGATGGTAGGAGCATTGTTTTCTAAGCTTCCTCGGAACCTCATGGACAGTGGGTTTCCTGGATGGCCAGGATATCCACGGGTAAATTATTTTGTAAAAAACTCAGTTTCCTAGCCTGGGATGGGGAGGCCTTGAGGTCCGGCGATATTCAGCATCCCTAGAGTGAAGGTTTCCCCATTACACCTTAGGTGTGAGGGGTGGGGCCCCCTGGCCCACCAGCCTCTTCCAGGTCCCCACAGGCTTTCACAGCAGTGCGGGTATTAGCAGCAATGCTATTGGGGTTTTTGTTAATTTTTTCAGAAAGAGTCGCGTTGGCTTTGGCCTTCACTTTTTGTTTTCCCAACGTCAGACAAATTTTTTGCGTTGCAGATAAGTTCAGTGCACCGTCAAGTGGGGGCAAAAATTTTTGGTTGGGATAGGTCCCAAGTCAGTTTTGACCGGGGCTTGGGTGCAGCGATTGGGTGAGATCAAATCTCCCATTGGATCCTCGGATTGAGTGGCCCGTTCAGCTTGGGCCTCCCAATCTGATTGGGTGATGGATTTCTGAGTTGCTTCCGCCGCAAAGGTCTCCATGTCCTCCTGGCGTTGTGAGTGTGGGATGGTGGTGGTGACCTTGGCCGCTTCCTTGGCTGCAGTCCTACAGGCCTGCTTGGCCTTCTTCTGTTCCTGCGGGGAGATGGGCTTTACCAATAGGTAGCAGCCTTGTGCTCCCCACGGGAAAGCCTCTTTGGTGCTTGCGGTTGGTTCGTAGTGCGCCTCTCCGCTGGCCATGGCTGCCGAGGGGTGCTCTTGGAATGTAACGCCCTCTTTGATGGGGCACGCATGTGCCTTATGGCTGAACGCGTCACAGTGGGTGCAGATGGGGGGTGCACTGTCCACTGTTACCCAGGAATGGGTGGGTGGTGTGCCCAACGATGTCAATAAAGGTGGAGTGTGGGATCTGGGTTAGGTCCTTCGCGATCTCCTCAGTTGGGGTCAGAACTGCGATGGCTTTGCCAGTGCACAGGTGTGGCATCAGCATGAAACGTTGCATTTCGAAAGATTGTATTTCGCCATATATGGCGAGACCATCTTTCAGGTGTTGCTCCAAAATGTCACGTTTTACCGTAGTAGGCAAAAAGTCAAACGTGAGGAAAATTTGGTTCAATTTTGTCCATCTGGTGCATTTAGTTTTGACGACCTGTTGCCCTTCGGGGAGGTTGACCACTACGCGCACTGCTGCAGCCTCATCTGCTGCTATTTTGCTTTCAAAACCTAGGTCCAGCCAACCGCGCGACATGGAGTGAGGTGCAACGTACACCGCGGTCGGGAAAATTTTGTGTACATCTTCACAAAATTTTTCCCATAGGGCCATTTTTTGGATGTCCAGATACACACAGACTCCAAATTCCACCGACAAAAGTGGCTGGGAATGTGGTGTGTTGATGTACTGGTTGCATCATGCTTGCCACGCGAGTATCTCTGGGGAAATTGTGACCACTGGTTTTTTTAGATTTTTTTCTATTCCGCCAGATTCTCCGGGGCGTTTTTGAATGTTAGAGGCCGCGGGCCTTCCGCCTGCTCCTCTTGCCTTGCTTGCCCAACTGCTCCCAGACATGGGCGCAGACTAATCCCCTCTATGAGATTATCAAACTAGATTTAGTCTTGAATTGAATGGGTTGCAAAAGTGTTTGCAACGAGAAAGAAAAGTTTCCACCAAGTGCCTTCTTGAACCTAGCAATAACCAATGCACTGAGTCACAATCAGCCTAAATTAGGTGTATGTTGCTGTTGTGCGGCTTCTGGCTAACTATGTCACATAGTTTTTAAAACTTACATCCAAAAACTCCTTGCAAGCCAGTTTATTAAGCGTCCCTAATATTTCAATGACCGCCTGCTAAATACTTCCTAGTGTTTTTATGTAGGTTTACTCAAAACCTTTTTTATTATCACATATATGATTATTTTCCCATTGATAGATGACGCCATTGCTGGGTAACACTTCACGCTTCAAGAGCCAAAAAATGACGCTTGCCCCTAAAAATTTCTTATCACACATCTTTCTTTCGCCATAGTCAACAAATCTTTTTAAGGCGGTTTTACTACAAGAAGTTTGTTTAATGAAGGAGCAAATTTACAAATACCCTCCTTCACTAGCAACATCATGGGATGATGGAGCATCTTGTTGAGGGTATTGATATCCCCAATTTTCCCCATGATTTTGAAGAAAGATGCGAGGTATAAAATTGAGGAGCTTGCTTTTAGTGAAAGCTGTTCTTGCATCAATGCAGAAAAAACTTCTCTTTTCGACCCCATTTATCCCAAAACTCACCAGCGCATCAAGTCATTCACTTGTATGCCTGCTCCCATCACTTTTGATGAGCATCAACTTGCTCAATACGTTGAGTCAATGGATACTGCCGGCCTCATCAACAAAGAAAACCAACAATTATACCTTCTTATGCCACATGTTACTGATGCTTCTACCCTGATGTTGTCCATTATGGTCTGCCAGCTAAAGAGGGTGCTGGACAAAAGTTTTCCCAATGATTTCTCACCTTCTGATATAGCTTCCTAGGCTGTTAGCTGAGGTGCCATATTAGGACTTTTATTTATGATAATCCCTTTGTTTAGCCCATTTGCAAAAAAAGATTCATTGGCGGCACCCACTTTTGGGTTGGTCACCACTATTGCTAAAAAGAAGGAGAAAATTTTAAGATGTCTGATTGACTTCTTCTCCCAGAACAATGGCCTCATCATTTCAGGTTGCACGTCCATCAATTTAGAAATTGATCAATAATTTTACTTAAAGAACTTTTAATCGCTGGCATGCTTAAACTCCTAGAGATGAAGCATTCCAGGTTCAACTAGATAGGTTCAATGAATCTGTATAGGTACATTAAAATCTCAATTCAAGGCTATTTATGATGACCTAATTGGATTTAAGTTGCTAACAATCACAATTCATAGTTTAATCCACCTAATCGCATTTTTTTATGCTCAAGTCTATTATCCATCAACATGATATGCAACATCAATGACAAGAAACGAATTTTGGCAACAGTTTTTAAAGCCGTGTAGGTGCACAACTATGCTTTGATAATTAACATCCAACGATCCATTTTCTTAAAAGATCTCCTGAATGTCTAGTTCCTCATCATTGTCATCCACAACTAAAAGCTTACTAAAGTTCTTAATGCCACTGACATGCTATACAAGGCTAGGGCCTGTATCAATGAGCTGCTGAGACAATGAAGTAACTACTTTGCTTCTAAGAATGTTAACTATTATTGTATGAAAAGCAAAAGTCCCTATTTAGTCAAGGGTTGGATGGAGCTCTGTTGGGGCTTTCCCAGTATGAGTTAGCCTTGACTTGGGGTTTCCTTATTAGTTATTTTTTAACAATTTCTTGCAACTAACCCTTTCTTTTTATTATAATGCAATCTACATTTACCCTATCTAATATAAAGTCTGAAAAATAATATAATTAATTCTGATTAACAAAGCAACTTCCATTGATTACACCCAGAATTATGAGCCAAAGTGAATATAAAGTTAATTATGAATTTCTTTTTAATGATACAAAGACTGAAGGTATTAAGCGAGCTTGCTTACAACATGGAATATCCTTATGATCACATGAGCAGTTTGACCTTAACTCTACTTAAACTATATTGAGAATTATTCTATATATCTATATCAGATCTACATCTCTCCTTCTATCAGGATTGATATAGTGCTAAAGTTGTATTCACTTATATATAATATAAAGTACATTTACACTTATTAATAAGGACGCATGATATTCTATTATATTTATATGCAACGCTATCTGATTCTTAAAACTAAAGATCAGTCATCAGATTGTTTTGCTAAAGGCTTCTTTACTGGTTTCTGACAGATAAGCATTCCTTAATCTCTAATATCTATTCACCTACGCTAGAGACACTTCCAAAAACCAAAAACTTAGTATGGCTATAATGTTGTAATTTATCTATGATGTAATCTAAGATTATTTATAAAATAAAGTTTAGCTTTTTAATAAGAGACTTCAAAGTGTAAGAGTATAACTGACAATGAGTACAATGAGTATAATGTGTTAATGAGATTTATGGTAATCAATTAAGTAGTATCCTAATAAATTTGATGAGGAACACATAATGACAATTAGGATAAGGTCTGGGATTTGAGTGAATTTTTTTCATTTGCAAGAACTTCTAAGCTATGTGCGCACACTCTTTTATTACAGGGTTAAATTGTCAACATCAATTAATATTTCAAGAACGAAAGATCTGATATAAGTTAACACTCCATATGGCACACCCCCTTGACTTGAATCACGCTTTGAATACTTTTCTTATTATATTAAATAAATATCTTTTTAGTACTAGATGTAGATTAAATATATTAAATAAATATTGAAATAGGGACATTTCAAGGATTTTCATAAACCCTATCAACAACTCTTCCATTAAAAGACAATTTGATGTTTATACATAGAGTGTTTATTGCTTTAAAAATAAATAAGGGCCTATCATAGAGACGTCTATATTGGTCCCTTCCAAATCTATATCGCATCAGGCCACTCTATTATCTAACTTAGAAGTATACTAGTATTCCTTGGTGTTAGTCGTCCACAGCTTTTAGTTTGATCTTTCATTTCAGAAACTTTTATAAGCTTGAAACTGAATCTTATTATATGATTTAGCAATTATATCAAATATATGAAGGTTATCATTCAGTTTTTGGCCATAATGGAATTTAATAAGGGAGGCAGGATGAGTTGGCGTCTGAAGAGGAACTGAAAATGCAAAAATCTGGTAACACTGTAATGACCAAATTAGTAAAAATATACGGTTGGCTCAACATAAAGGGTCCACTTGGAAGGTGAAGTAGCCACAAACCTGTGAAAAATTTGCTCTACAGTTCCATTATCCCAGTTGAATTTACCATTTGTATTAGGATGGTACAAGGCGGCAAGAGATACTCAAATTTTGATAGTTTTATATTGCTTTGGAATTATCCTTGAGGTGAAGCAAATAAAATTTAAACTGTATAACTTGTGTGCATCAATGTTGGTGTATGATTTGATCCATAATGAAAATTATTGGTGGCCACCACTCCAACGTCACATATGGTCTTCGCTTCAACCCACTTGATTTGGTAACCAGTAGCTACATGATGTATCTATGGATAGTATTAATGACTGAAATAGGTCCTATAACATCAATTTATATGATATACCAGCGCAACTAGGTTTTTAAATTGGTAGTAATCAAAAACTTGGATTGCTTTTGGGATTAGCATTCACAGCATTTCAACAATATGTCTTAGATATTAATTCTAGTTGACTCCTAGTAATAGCCTTTATCAATATGTTTCATCAAGAGTTTCATTCCTCCATGTCCATCAGCAATGTGGTCCTGCATGATTATCTTTGATCATCTGACAGAGAGGGTACTAAAGTCTTTTACCGTTGTTGCCTTACTTATAGAACAACCCTTTTTATCTTTGTACTAGAGCTTTTAACATCTTGTTAAAAAACTGACTTTTATATACATAACTCTGAACCTTCATTATGCCAAATAATTGATAAGCATAAGTAGAAAAGGCGGCAACTATAGGTAGCCTATAAAGCCCTTCTAGATTTTAGTAAGAAAAGTCATATTGATGTATCACTTCATAATCATAAAGCATGAAGCTTCAGTGCTCAACGTGCTAATCAACTTTAGGTTCCTATAATTGCAGAGACATTATAGCAACATGCGATCAACTATGACTTGGTTTTGCTTCCATAATGTACCTAAAATGTTTTCATAAAATGATGGCAATGTATTGTGCTCAATTATGGTATAATTCTTATCATGTTTGTTAAGCAAATGGCTACAAAAGTGAGGTGTGAACTTTATATGTTAACTACACAGGTTTGAGAAGTGCATTAAATAAATTGTTGTTTAATATAATAAGTGGGTTGATATTAGTATTTTGGTTATTATCTTTGTTGAGCTCTTCACAACCATTATGAGTATGACAGGTGCTGACGCTCCTCCTTGTGATAAATTGAAGTTACTTGAAATATTCCAGACAAGGAAAAAACTATCCTTTTTCTCTTACTCTAGAGTTGGCACCTTCTGGACACCTTGAAAAAGCCCTTTTACTCTTGACGCAGGAGTTCTTGAGATCTTGAAAGCAAATATAGACAAAGGAAACTATCCATCTAACACTAATCCTAAAAGGACAATACAAAGCTAACAGTTTATATTTTTATTATACTTATCAAGTCTTTTTTATTTAATTTAAAGGGATCTATAGAAGAATTTGGAGCCCAACTCTTTAATTGGCGCGCACTAGGAAAGGAATCTGTTACTAATGAATTTAGCTTCTAAAGTCATCTGAAACAATAATTACTTCATTTTCCTAGATATATCCCACTACCAACTAGGTCATGGCATCTCCTGGGTTGGAAATAAAGAGTGTGCCCTAACGCCTTTACCAAATCCGGATTATCATTATTATGCTAGCAGTCTGCTTAGGTAATGGGACCTTTTATCCTTTACAAAAGGTCAAGTTTCCTTTTAGGCTAACCTGCAAGTTGCTGTCAACAAAAGTGTTGTAAGAACTGAGAAACTACCAAATAAACCTTATTGACTGGTGGTAAAACCCCCAACCTATCAACAAAAGTTAATTAATTATTATTAGTAAACCAATAATCAAATCACTTGTAAACAATGTTGAGGATCCTCAATAACAGAACAATATTAATCCAGCAGAATCAAATCAAGTAAATTAGTTAACAACCCATAAGGAAACAAACAATAGTTAACAAACTGATGGTAACTCTTACATCCAATATGTTTCTATAATAAATTGCCCCCAGAAGATAAAACAAAAGAACTTATAATCTATTAAGCTGGATGATGTGGACACATAAAATCCCAACACAGTACCGTTTATCAATTTATCATGCAAAGGTAGTGGTAAGAATGCGGCAAGTTAAGTTTAGACAATCCTTCCAGTATGGATACCAAAACACTCAAATGGAAAGCCCAAATGCCAGGGCACTGCTGTACGAATGACGTTTAATTGAGTGGGAAAAGTTTATGCTAAAAAAAGATAATGGGTCATATATGTGAATAAAAGCCTGGCTACAAAACCAGGTTATCATGATCCCTGGGCCCACAGGTTTGGGATCTGGTAAAATTGGGATCAGGATAGGTGTTTTAAATTACATAATAAAAAAATTAAGGATTTTGGGAAACGTGATTTTATTGGATTTTTTAAAAGAAAATCAACCCTCAATTTTCTCATTGTTACGACTGCTTAAATAGACAATTTATTAGGGGAATAGCTCAGAAAAGGCTTGGAATTGGGGCCCTCAAGATTTAACGAATAATGGCAAACTTCAACAAAAGGGGAAAAACGAATTTACTTTGAACTGACTTGAAATTGTTGGTGGCAGGCTGAGTCACTGTCAGCTCAACGTTGGATGCCCAAATTGTGAATTTAACACGTTTTCAACAGTTAGTGCAATGGTTTCTTGCCTGACAGGCGATGGGAACCTCTTAAGACCACCCCATGTAGTGGCAGTCCTAAGAGGTCAGAAATGGGTTCAGGATACCCAACCCCACCATGTAAGGAGAGTGTATATAACACCCCTATTCCCAGCGTGGTGGTGCACGGTGCACAGGCTCAACGCCTTGGAACTAGTCATCAGTAATAAAGTTAGTATAGCCCCGCAGAAGGTGCTTGAGCTATAATAACTTAGGGCAATAGTGTTTACAATTATATGAGGGTAGGTCAAAAAGTAAAGGAAAATTTTATTTTCCTTGCTGCAATGGATGGCAGCACTGACTGAACAAATGACATATCATAACCTCAAAGTTTTTGTTCTTTAGCTGTGTTGTTTCAGTGCTCAAATCCATTCATAGTGATTTCAGGGCATTTTATTATGAGTTCCCTGTTGTCCATGTGCACCAAGGAGGAAATGAGGGGTGTGGTACGTTTTCTGCACTTTGAAGGGACTAAACCTGCGGAGATTATTCGCAGAATGCAGCAGCAGTATGGTGAGAGCTGTCTTAGTGAACGCAAAATTTATGAGTGGATAAATCGCTTTAAAATGGTCATGTATCTATCCTCGCCTACAGAAAAAGTTCAAAAGACAAGTTTCTGCAGGAAAGTTGATGATGACAGTGTTTTGGGATATGAAAGGTCCATTTCTAATTCATTACACTCCTAAAGGTCAAATAGTGAATAGTGACAGCTACTGTGAGCTACTGCGAGTTCTGAAACCAAAATCAAAACAAAGAGGCGAGGAAAACTTTCAAAAGGTGTGCTTTTGCTTCAGGACAATGCCCGTCCTCATACTGCGGGGAAACCTATCCAGTGCATTCAAGATCTTGGTTTTGAGCTGCTGGAGCATCCGCTGTACAGTCCTGACCTAGCTCCAAGTGATTTTCATCTTTTTGGTCCAATGAAGGAGCACCTGCGTGAATCCAAATTTTCATCAGATAATGTGTTTGTGGAGGCGGTGCGCGAGTGGCTGTGCACGATGCCATAAATCTTCTTCCAGGACGGAATTATGAAGCTTGTCAAGAGATAGACCAAGTGCATAGAAATTGAGGGATATTATGTAGAGAAATGATGTTACTTGTCATTTTGTTTTCACAATAAAAAGTTCCTTTTTAAAAATTTGCCTTTACTTTTGACTTACCCTCGTATAAAACAAAACCAGACTAACAACCATGCTGGAGTGAATCCCATTGAGGGGTTCATACCCAAACGGTGCTCTTGACTGGGAGTATAGCCGGCCCAGGATGGAGGGAAAATGGACAGCCCAATGGTACACCAAAGGAGAGTTTTATGGTTGTTAAAATTGAATGCCTAACGTTGCAAAAGCCCTCCTTGAAGAGGTCTGTGCACAGGTTCGCCCAAGATAACATATATTTAAATGTATAATAATGAATGGTACTTTATTATGGGAAAGTTGAATAATGAGAGAGATTGATCTCATGAAAACAATTTTAAGAAAATTTGGATGAACAATCGATTGATGGAAGCAGTTCTAAACAAAGGTGCTTCAATAAGTGCACGCTTCTGCCAGAAAGTAGACTATACTTGGCAATTGGCAAAACTTTAGTATCAATTGTAGGCAAGGCCGACCCAAGCTGTAAATTTGAAAACCAAACGTGTTTCAAGACCCCATCACTAAGAAATTATAGCAAACCGTCGCTTTTAATTGTAAAGCTGGTTTGTTTCAATGCACCTGCTGTTATACAGGGCTGAACTTCTCCTACATCCCTAAGACCAACCTGGGCATGCCTCATATTAACCTGGCGTTGATCCAAGGTATGTTTGAGGTTAGGGAGGCCTGCCAACTTCATCTTCTTGGCCTCCCTGACATGCAGCATTATCCATGGTGTTTGTCCCCATTATCATGTCATTCTCAAGCCATGACAACTCTCACCTGGTCACTTTGGCGTCCGTTCAGCCAAGTAAGATGCATCAAATGACTATTCCAAATTTTTTGGTGTGGGTTTTAGGCTTGGGGTGACTTTTGCCGATGACTCATCATTAAGGACATCCATCATAGAAATTACATGTCCATCAGGCTTTGTACCCGATGTATTTGAGGTTGGTTTCATATTGGTAATAACTTTTCCCAATGGCCTGATGCCGTTGTCAAGTTTATCTGAGGATTCGTCCCTGGACGCATTCTTTTTAAAAGGTGCACGCCTGTTGGGCTTTCTCTCTGAGGTTTTTGAAGCAGGGTTCAAGCTGACAACAACATCTTCCAATGGCCCAATGACATTGGCTAGTTTCACAGAGAATCTGACACTTGATTCCTACTTTACTGAATGTGTGTGCCCGTTGGGCTTTTAATCTGCTAAGGTTTTGAGGCTACTAGAATTTAATTTCAAGGCTTGTTGCCCTTGACTTTGTAAGAACCTTT